>JANBTS010000001.1:0-262829 GCA_027578955.1 Coemansia sp. RSA 1250 | reverse complement strand
TGGTGATGGGAGTTGAGTTTACTGTCAAGGAGCACCGCAAGGCGGCAGCAGCAGCGGAGCGCGAGGGCAAGAAGCACCGTGGCAGTGTGGCCAACATGAGCCTGGGCGGTGGATTTAGCCGTGCACTGAACCTGGCAGTTGACGCTGCTGTCCGTGCCGGCGTGCACTATGCGGTGGCAGCTGGCAACGACAACCGCGATGCATGCAGCTACTCGCCAGCCAGTGCTCCCAACGCCATCACGGTAGGAGCAACCACCATCATTGACGAACGCGCATGGTTCTCGAACTTTGGCAAGTGCGTTGATGTGTTTGCTCCAGGCAAGGACATTCTGTCGACCTGGATTGGCAGCAGCCACAGCACCAACTCGATTTCAGGCACGTCGATGGCCAGCCCGCATGTTGCTGGTCTGGCTGCATACCTGCTGTCGCAGTCCAACAGCACTCTGACGGCCACTGAGCTCAAGAACATGATGTTCACCATGGCCACCAAGGATGTCATTGCTGACCCAGGCACGGAAAGCCCCAACCTGCTCATTTACAACAACCCGCCCAAGATGTAAAAATAGCCTCCTGGCCGTTTACTTGATTGATTTACTTAAATCCCTCCCTCACAAAGGAACATTGACAAACATCGTGAGCAAAAATTAACAGAGCTTAGTAATGCAAAGGAGCAGCTGAATGGGCAACTGCGCAGTAAAATTGCGAATGGAAAAAGCCCAGAGTGTTCGAAAAGAGGGGCGATGACGTCTGTGATTGGCCAAGTAGCCTGCTGAAGTCATCCCTCCCTCCTTGGCCGCAGCACTATATAAGCGCAGTCTAGCTCTGCCTCCACTCCAGCCTTTTTTCTTCTCTCTAATATTTTTACTATTGGAATTTTATACTCTTATAGTTACTCGTTTTTCTTCACCATGCAAATTTTTGTCAAGACTCTGACGGGCAAGACTATCACCCTCGAGGTGGAGTCCAGCGACTCTATTGAGAACGTCAAGGCTAAGATTCAGGACAAGGAGGGCATTCCTCCGGACCAGCAGCGCCTGATTTTCGCCGGTAAGCAGCTGGAAGATGGCCGCCAGCTCTCGGACTACAACATTCAGAAGGAGTCGACTCTGCACTTGGTGCTGCGCCTGCGTGGTGGCAACTAATGTTTGCAGAGTATCTCACAGCCTTTATAGTCCTTTTTCAGTGCGTTGCATTTATGGCTAACGCACATTTCCATTGAATAACACTGCGAGGTCTAATAAAGCTTGTTATGCTGAATGCATGTTTGTATATGTTGTGGAGGACGAGCGCGGGAAACGTGGAGAAAGCTCATGGCTGCCACGGCACACCAGCTCTTGGCAGCGGCTCCGGCCAATCAAAAACCTCCACCGTGTCAGCCGTATGACTCTCAAACCTTTTATATGGAGGGCAGTCCGCTTTGGCACTTGCCTCTTTCTTCACTTTTCTTTATTATCGCTCAAGCCTAACGAAGAACAGAATTCTTCTACCAGTTGCGCATATTTTGAAAGCTCAGTCTATATCAACTACGCCCAAGCCGCCCAGCGTCCCCCCACGCCCTCTTGTCTAGCCTTTTCGTTGTCGCAACAAAGCACGCATACAAAGCCGTGAGCAAAAATTTTCGATGGCTTCAAATAAGGTTGAAATGGACAAGAGTGTTGGAGCTGGTGACGGGGCTAAGCGCAAGCATTCGATGGTAAGCGCCGCAGCAAGCGAAATAGACCTGAGCCTGTTGGACCCACCGCGGCCAGGCAGGCCGTGTCGAGAGGCATCGCAGGATCCCGCAATGCAGGAAGCTCGCAAGCGTGCCCGGGTTTTGCGAAACCGGGCAGCGGCTCAGTTGTCGCGTGAGAAGAAGCGGCAGCACTTGGAGCAGCTTGAGCAGGAAAACGCCGAGCTGCGAAGCAAGAACAAGGAGCTGGAAGAGCGCTTGAGCAGAGCAGAAGATGCGAATGCTGGGCTCTCGGCCAAGCTGGACGGGCTTGCTCAGCAGCTGCAGAGCTTCCAGGCGCTGGTGCTGCAGTCGCAGAAGCAGAGCCTGACGCCGCCAGCGTTGGACTGGAACTCGATGACGCCGCTGGTGGCGTCACCGATGCCCTCGTGCACCAACGCAAGCGCTGAAGCCAGCTTACCATTTACCCCGTCACCTAGCCAGGTGGCTTCCGCAACCAACACTATGTTTTCAGCCGATACGACACTGGCATCATCGGCACCAGCCGTGACGGTCACTTCTGCAGTGCCTACAAATGCAGAACTGGTCATGGAAGCAACACCCAAAGCATCGGCGGCAGCCGAGCTCTCCAGCAAGGGCTTGTCCGAGTCAGCAGTACTCGAACAGTCGGGCACTCAGGTGCCTGATTCTCAGCAGCGGATGTCCTTGCAATTTACGGAGAGTATCTGTCGCAAGCAGGAACCAGCGGTTCCAGCTTTGGCGATGCGGGAGGTGTACTCCTTGACCAGTTCATGCAAGAACTGGGCGCAGCGGATGGCCAGCATGGTGGTAGCAGTGATGGTGTCAGCGTCGGCGGAGAGCAGTCCACAGACAGTATGGATGACTTTTTGCATCTTGTGGTGGGTGCTCAGCCAAAGTGGCGGCTGGATCAGCAAGCCCCAGCTTTCGCGCATGGCGCGTGGGATCTTGGAGCATAGCTCGTTGGCTACACCACATGGTAGCCATGTAAAGATGAGCCAAGCACGGACACTGCGACATGCCGGCAATGCCACCAGTAGCTTGGCAGGACTTGCAACTGTGGCTGCATGGCTAAGTCCAGGCTCGCGTACGGCTGCAGCTCTGCGAAGAGTTGCTGGTGGAAAATCTGTGGACCAGGTTGCCGCATTTGTCACTGCTCTTCGTGGAGCTGTGCGATCTGCCAATGCGCGTAGACAGCGTGTACGTGTGTGTACGGCTCCCCTCGATAAACTGAACCATCAATTTCTTAAATAGTCCATGTAGTTTTCTTTCTCTAATACCAAAGCATTTCTGTTTTTTAAAAAAAAAGTGGCTATCTAAGCTTAAAATACAAAACAACTCCAATAACAACCAACAGGATGACCACAAGCAGAATGAAGATCCACGCGCGCTTGCGGCTCTTCTTTCTGTAGACAATTGCCTGGCCAATTGCCTTGTGGCCTTCTTCCACCTGGGCGCTTGATTCCTCAATAGCGTCTTCGATATGGTCAATTGCTTCCTGCTGCTCGTCGACCATCTGCGCCATTTCAAAGACCATTGCTGCCAGCTCCTCAATGGTCTTTTCAATTTTCTTGACATCATCATGGCGCTGCTTTACATTGCTAAGAACTCGAGTAGCAGACTGCACCTTGGACGAGTTGCTTACAGCAGTGGCAAAAGCCTGGTGCGCATTATCATTATACACAGCATCATCGATTTCCTCCTCGGTGGCATTGGGATTAGCAATTCTGTACTGCGTCTTTAGTTTTTCGCGATACTGAGACGAGTACTTCTTGGCCACATTGCTGTAGCCTTCAATCATAGCCTTTACATCCTCGCACACCTTATGGTACTTGCTTTGGAAAATGGCTTTTAGACTGCGGTCGATGGATGAAGATTTCATATACTTGTTTTTCAGTTCTTGAAGCTCCCTCATATCCTGCTTTACGTTGGAAATCATGGTCTGTGTTTTGGCTATTTGGTCGTCTCGCCTAGCTGTGCATTGGCTTAGTCGAAACTCTCCAGTGGTATTTAGGGCTTCTTCGTGAGCCTGTTTGACTTCGTCGATTTTAGCATTTACCCTAGAAATGCCATGGTATATGATTTTAACCTATAGTGCAATAATTAGTTTGTGCATATACAACTGGCAGTTTTTTTTGTAGCTTACCTTCTCTGTGAATTCTGGATAGTTAGCCAGGCTATTTGGTTTGGAGGGTCTGGAGGGTGGTCGGCGGCCATGGTGTCCAGCTGTATAAGCTGGAGCCGGTGCGCGAGGATGTCTGGGAGGAGCACCTCTACCAGAAGGTGCAGGAGGACGCCGGCCCATCTGGCCCATCTCAATGGAGGTATGGTCTGGTGTATACCGATTGTCGTATCTGTCAGAATATTGATTCTCTCGCGGCTCGGCCTATACATGTAATCAATTTAGCACCATAAACCTTTTTTTTTTTGCTCTCCATATGGGTGTAATTTACCTTTAGCGAGCCCATTAAATCCCGAGGCATGGTTTTTCTAGATGTGTGATGAGAAGCAATATACAATAACTAAACAGACAAAAAAATACAGAGAGAGAAAAGAACATGAAGCAGCGATGTTAGCTAAGCATTTTGAAGGGGGGCTTCAGTTGTAATATGGATAAAGGATACAAAAGGCCAAGAGATTTCAAAAAGGATAAAGGCTAAAAAAGAAAGACCCAGTTTGTCTTTACCAAGCTTTTGTCATGTGCGTCTTTTAATAGCGATTTTGTGTAGAGATTTAGCGTTGGCTCTATGGATACATGTATGATTTGTGGCAAGTGTATACACATCAAGTTGATCAGATCACAATAAAAAATTTTCTTTTTTTCTCATCCACTATTTTTTCTACACAAATAGAGCTAGAATGCAAACACGCGGTTCAGCAGCGACCACAGAGACAGAGCCCAGCACACCGCCATCCCAGCAGCAGCCGCAGGCAGAAGCGATATCGACACGCTTGCGGTCACGGGCCAAGAGCAGATCAAATATGAGTGAGGAAGATCAGCCCAGCACCCCTACCACAGCCCGAGGACGGCGGTCAGTAGTACGCAAAACTTCTGCCGAGGGGGCGGCCCCAGCCACGCCTACTCGACGCTCCACACGTACAGCAGCAATAAAAGCCAATGATCTGCTTCATGAAGGCTTGGCGCCTGCCAGCAACAGGCGTAGAACTCCAGCAAAGAGAACGTCGGGTCAATCGAGCGGTGAAGAGGCACCTTCAACGCCATCAAAGCAGCTGCGTGCACCCCGTACACCGGGTTCACGTCGAGTTACAAGAGCATCATCGGTGGAATCGGATGATATCGATATTATGAGCCCACGTCGCCGTAAAACACGCATAACGGCATCCAGCGATGATGCAGAAGAAGACTCTTTCTTGTCGCCCACTGCAACGACGCGCAGACGTACAGCACGCAAGGTTTCTGATATGCCGTCAACGGAGCCTAAGCAGGAGCCAGCAAAGAGCAAGCGTACTCGGAAGACATCCGATATGGAACTGCCTCCGCTGCATCCTGATCTGACATCGGCAGCACGGGTGCTGGCAGAGCTGTCGAACAGCAAAGCTAAGCAGAGCCTGCCGCCGTCACGGCAATCCTTGGAGAATTTCCAAACGGCACCTGAAAGCCCTGAGAAGAAGAGCCAGGAAAGTACGTCGGCAGCTGAAGCGCAGGCTGCAGTGGCGGCTGCTGAAGACGCTGTACGAGACTTGGAGATTGGTGCTGCCGAAGATATCTCCGATATTAGTGATATCGAAGACCCGCACTTTACCGCGATTATGACGGCAGAGGCAGAGTCGGCGACTATGTCGGCTGCCGAGAGCATTGCTGGCAGTGTAGCTGGCAGCGTCAAGGGGGATTCAGATGCCGAGGCAAGCGGGTCGGATTCGAGTGACGATGAAGGCCCTGAGCTGGTTACATCCAAGGGCGGCGACTCTGTGGTCCCTGACGCATCCGAGAAGAAAGATTCTAAAGCAAGCAAGCGGCGGCGGGCACGGCAGCGCAAGCGTGCAGCAGCAGCACAGGCAGCTGATGAGCTCAGACCTACGTTGGCCACTGCAGTAGCACAGCTAACACAGCCGCCAGTCGCTCTGCCGCGTGAAATTCCCCAGGAACTGCAGCTGACAGAACAGGACATTGAACACAGCAACCCGCAAGAGGCAGAAGCAGAGACGGAGAAGCTGGACGCATCCGTGCTGCAAGCGTTCGAAACCGAAAGCACCAAGCGCAAGCGCGACGACAGTGACAGCAAACAGAAAAAGCGCGCAAAGAAGGGCAAAAAGAAGCGCAATCAGAATAAGCTGTCACGGGTGGTATCGGGTATCCGGGTAGTAGCGGCACAGGCACCGTCCAAAATGAACATGCTTGATGCTTTGGCACACAGTGTGCCTGACTCGGTTCACCGCTTTTGCAGAGAAAAGCGTGGTGGCAGCCGAATCAAGCGTACTGCCCCACTTGCTGGCATAGCCAAGCGGAACGGCCAGCCTGCTGTCAATTTTTTCAAGTAAAAAAATTCTTTTTATTTTTAGTTACACTCTTCTCCCACATTTTTTTTTTCCCTTTTCGTATGTTGAACTCGGGCTTATCTTTCTGCTACAGGACTTTTAGAGGCAGCCCACTTTGATTATTTGCCAAGGAGCAGCGATAGCCATGAACCGACATCCGCGACGGGAGCAGCACCTGGGCATTCTGTCGCTAAAAGATCTATGCGTGCGTACTTTAAGAGCCAACGTCCACCGTAAGTATACCGGCCCCCAGTAAATACGCAGGCGGCTGTTCTGCAGACTAAAAAGCTATTCTTTTGTGGAAATAGGGATTGGACCTCTGGGCACAACGCCACGGTTTCTCATAAGCGAAGTGCTTGAGCACTGCAGCGCCGAGCAGTTGGAGCGAATCGAGCACTTTAATCCGCACATAGTTCCAGAAAACGATGCTTTGTGGATGGCACATGGTGTAGACAAATATGACGAGTTGCGTGAGCTGCACAACCGGATAGAGCAAAAGCTTGAGCCGCCAGTAGCCTCGTGGCGCACACTATATAGAGAAGCCAAGCGTAGAAGCGAGCTGCGAGCTCGGCAGATCATGGAGCGGGTGCGACGCAAAACAGCAGAGATTGAGTGCAAACACAGCGCACGAACTATCAAAGTGACCAGGCCGATTGTGCATCGAGGCGGGCGGGTGGCTCCACGGGCTGAATCGGGCTCGTCGCTGATGCACGATGCGTGGGTCAAGGCCCGTGCACACATGCAGATGCTCGAGCGGCCCTGCGGTTCTCGCAACGCCCGACCACGGCCTTTCGCAACACAGCCAGCCAAGCAGTCTGCTTATACACAGCCAACCAAACAGCCTGCTTATACACAGCCAACCAAGCAGCCCACCCATGCCCCCTATTTCCGCCAGACCTCTCCTGTTGGGTCGCCCGCGCAGTCCCCGCCATCTAGCTACTCACCACCACACTCCAGCTACTCGCCGCCACATGTTCCGGATGCATGCGCATACGGAACCAGCAGCTATTCGCCAAAATTCAGCGTTATTGAGGATCCCTTCGACACAGCCATCGATACATCATCAAGTGCACGTTCTGCTGCTAAGCGGCCTCGAGTGGCTAGCAGCGAGCATCAGCGCTCGTATATAGCTCGTAAGCCTAGGAAGCGGTCACGAGAAGGCTCTGTGGTGCCTGGATCTACACTACAAACGCGTGGCTCGCCCAGCCCATGCTCTACTCCCCAACCTCGCTCGCCCATGCTTCCTGAACCCTAACTGCATTTTTACTTAACCCGCTCGGCTCGCTTTGGCAACCGACTCGAGTTACAGTATGTAGTCCTACCATGCTCATTTCTCTTTATCTCCATTATTTTGCTTTTAAGAAATTACAGATTGGTGATGCCGTAAGTTTAGTCATTCCGGTTCAATAGTTGTTGTTGCAGAGTGCTTAAAAAGGGGCTCTGTGAGCTGTAGGTCGTCTTCGCAGGAGAGATTGGTACAGGCAGAGGCAGTTAAGGAGGCCACGCTGCACCAGCGGCTGCCGCGGTTCCAGCACGCATATATGTGGCCATTTGCCTTTGTGTATCCAGCGTGGATGTACATATACACGCTGCGTTACGATGAGTTTTTGGGCTCGCAGGAGTTTACGACGCTATCGCTGCTGCTAGTGTTTTCAGCACAAGCTCTAGCGTTTTTGGCATGCCAATGGAGCGTGAGCATTCAAGCTCTGTTTACGTGTCGGCGCGTAGAGGATCCGTATGAGGCTGAGCTTGTCAAAGTGATTGCAGGAGACCATCTGGGCAAAAACGCCATCTGCAAGATGGAGTTTGGTGTCAACGTACACGACGAGTCTCGGCCACAGTTATCGTTCACTTACCAGGCACAAAAGTACATTTACAACGACGACAAGAAGACGTTCCAGCCAATAACGTATCCTTCGGATGGCAGCCTCATGCTAGGCGAGCTGCAACAGACGCAGGGGCTGTCAGACGAGCTGGAGATTCGCGAGGCACTGGAAGTTTATGGAAAGAACAAGTTTAACGTGCCCGTGCCGACATTTGCGGAGCTGTTCAAAGAGCACGCAGTGGCGCCGTTCTTTGTGTTTCAGATATTCTGTGTGGGCCTGTGGTGTATGGACGAGTACTGGTACTATTCGATATTTTCGCTAGTAATGCTGGTGGTGTTTGAGTCAACGTTGGTGTTCCAGCGGCTACGCACTCTTACCGAGTTCCGGTCAATGGCAATGCAGCCGTATCGGCTACAGGTATATCGTGGGCGCAAATGGGAGGAGATGAGCACGGAGGACCTGTGTCCCGGCGACGTCATTTCGGTAGTACGCACAAGCGAAGACAGCGGCGTACCGTGCGATGTAATTCTGCTGGAGGGCTCATGTATTGTCAACGAAGCAATGCTGTCGGGAGAGTCAACGCCGCAGCTGAAAGAGTCGATCCAGATGCGGGATGCCAGCGAGCTCCTTGATATGGAAGGTGTGGATCGCAACAGCATGCTGTTTGGAGGCACCAAGGTGCTGCAGGTAGAGTCGCCCGATTCCGAAAGCCGCATTGCCACGCCCGATGGCGGGTGCGCATGCTGCGTGTTGCGCACCGGGTTTGGAACGGCTCAGGGCGAGCTGGTCCGTACGATGATCCACAGCTCGGAGCGCGTATCGGCAGACAACAAGGAGTCGTACTTGTTTATTGGGTTCCTGCTTATCTTTGCAGTGCTGGCTTCTGGCTACGTGTGGGTGGAGGGCAACAAGTCTGGCAAGCGCCCGCAGTCCAAGGTGCTTCTGGACTGTGTGCTGATCATCACATCCGTGGTGCCGCCAGAGCTGCCGATGGAGCTGTCGATGGCAGTCAACTCGTCGCTGATGGCGTTGTCGCGGCTGGCGATATTCTGTACCGAGCCCTTCCGTATCCCACATGCCGGCAAGGTCGACATCTGCTGCCTAGATAAAACAGGAACGCTGACGGGAGAGGACTTGGTAGTGGAGGGTGTGGCTGGCGCCAGTGGCCTGGATCCAAACACACTGGGCAAGGCCAGCGAGGTCGGGCGCGATTCGCTGCTGACACTGGCAGCTGCCCACGCGCTGGTGCAGCTGGATGACGGCGAGCTTGTGGGCGACCCCATGGAGCGTGCGCAGCTGGATGCGGCAGGGTTCCGACTGGCTACCAGCGATGTGATAGTGGCGCAAGCAGGGGCCGAGCATGCAGGGCTCAAGGGCAGCTCGGATAAGCTCAAAATCACGGTGCGGCGGCGCTTCCCGTTCTCATCGGCACTTAAGCGCAGCGCGACTATCGCCGCCGTCAGCGGGCTGAACTCGCAGGCACCAGGGCTGTTTATAGCGGCCAAGGGTGCACCGGAGACAATGCGGCATATGCTGCACACGGTGCCCGCGTGGTATGACGAGACGTACAAGGCGTTCAGCCGGCGTGGCGGACGCGTGCTGGCGCTGGGAAGCCGCTGGCTGCCTCGGGGCACGGAGCTGAGCAGCCAGGAGCTGAGCGACATGGCACGCGACGAGGTGGAGGCAGGGCTGGAGTTCCAGGGCTTCTTGGTGTTCAGCTGCCCGCTGAAGCCCGACTCGGCCGAAGCCGTGCGCACGCTAAATGAAGCATCGCACCGCTGCGTGATGATTACTGGCGACAGCCCGCTCACCGCAGCGCACGTTGCCCGCGAGGTGCACATTGTGGACCGCGGCGTGCTGGTGCTGGATGCGGTTGGCGACAGCGTCATGTGCACGTCTATTGACGAGACGGCCAGCTTTGCGGTGGACGACGACACGGCGCGCATGCAGCGGGCGCTGGACGGGTGGGATCTGTGTCTGACAGGCACGGCGCTGGAGCAGCTGCGCACGTCTGCGCTGTGGCGCGAGTACCTGCTGCACCACGCGTGGGTGTACGCGCGTGTGAGCCCGGCACAGAAGGAGTTTGTGCTGTCCGAGTACCGACGGGCCGGGTACATTACGCTAATGTGCGGCGACGGCACCAACGACGTGGGAGCTTTGAAGCAGGCGCATGTGGGCGTGGCTCTGCTTAACGGCAGCGCGGAGGACTTGCGGGCAATTGCCGAGCAGCAGACGATCCGGCGCCTGAAGCAGGCGTACGATGCGCAGTGCAAGATTGCCAAGCGCTTCAAGCAGCCGCCGCCCAGCCCGCCGCCGATGCTCAAGCGGCACATGGATGCGCTGGCAGCCCGCGAGCGCACACGCGCGGCAGAGCTCGAGAACGAGCGGCGGCGCATCGAGGCAGCGGGGGGCGCGGCAGTGGCATTGGCAGAGGCCGACCGCAAGCGCGCAGAGGCGGCGGCCAAGGCAGAGAGGCTTGCCCGTGAAGCCGAAGCGCAGCGGCAGGCGGGGCCGGCGCAGGCAGAGGAGCTGCACTCGAAAGTGACCGAGTGGATGATGCAGATGGAGTCGATGGAGGACGAGGCGCCGACGCTCAAGTTCGGCGATGCGTCCGTGGCGGCGCCGTTTACGTCCAAGCTGGGCAGCGTCAACGCCATCTGCAGCATTGTGCGCCAGGGCCGCAGCACGCTGGTGGCCACCACGCAGATGTACAAGATCCTGGGCCTGACCTGCCTGATCTCCGCGTACAGCCTCAGCGTGCTGCACCTGGACGGCATCAAGTTTGGCGACTGGCAGGCCACGATCATGGGCGCGCTGATGTCCGTGTGCTTCCTGTGCATCTCCAAGGCCTCGCCGCTCGAGAAGCTGTCGCGCGAGCGGCCCCAGCCCCACATCCTGACGCTGTACATGCTGCTTACTGTGCTGGGCCAGTTTGCCGTGCACGTGGCCGCAATGATCTACGTGGCCCGCACGGCACGCGCCTACGAGCTGCCCGAAGACGTTGATCTCGAGAGCCCGTTTGAGCCCAACCTGCTCAACACCGCCATGTACCTGATCCAGCTGTCGCAGCAGGTCTCCACCTTTGCCATCAACTACCAGGGCCACCCCTTCCGCGAGGCCCTGCGCGACAACAAGGTGCTGTTCCGCGGCCTGGTGGGCGTCGGCGCAATCGCCGCTGTGTGTGCCACCGAGACCATGCCCGACCTCAACGAGTATCTCAAGCTGGTGCCCATGCCCGAGTCCTTCCGCGACCTGCTGTGCATCGCCATGGCCGCAGACTTTGCCCTGGCGTACCTGGTCGAGCGCGCGTGCGCGCTGCTGCTGGCCGACTACTCGGCCAAGCCCATTGCCCGCCACAGCACCGAGCAGACCATCCGCATGCCCGCCTATGCTAGCCGCGCGTCTGCGCTGGAACAGGAAGAAAAATAAATCTTTATTTTGTGCGAACTCGCTTGGCTGCCGTTTGCTGCTGCCGCCGCCGCCGGCACGTGCTGCAGAACCACTGGCTGCTTACCAGCTCCTCCTCCATGACCACCGGGTCGTGGCACATCTGATGGACGCCTGCGTCGCAGCCGTCGCACAGGACTATCTGGTTGTAGCTGTACGACTCTCCATAGCCGCACAGGCGGCAGAATATCTCGTCGTCGGGGTCGGCTACCACCGTGTTTTCCTCGCTGCCAGGCTCGTCGCTGCAGCACACCCACATGCTCTCCACCGCGCTTCCCTCGATGCTCTGCAGCCGGATGGGCCGGCACTTGCCTGCATCCAGAATGGAAAAATGGCTGGCCCCGCCGTCCCCGAACCGCCGCACCACGCTGTATTTCTCCTCGCCCGCCTCTGTTCGACGGTGCACCAAGAACGCCCTCAGCACATAGCGCCTTTTGCGCTCCGCCATCTGCCGCTGCCTGTCGGCGCTGCTTCTCTGCGCGGCCAGGCGGTGCAGAATCTGCGTCCATACCTGTGCATTGGCCTCCAGGGACTGCTGCAGCTGGTCCATGCCCAGCAGCGGCACTGCTGCCCCCGCAGCTTGTACCAATGTGCGCTGCCTGGAACCAAGCCATTCCCGCAGCGCCTGCAGCGACTGAGCTACTTGTGCCGGGTCTATTGACTCCGACAGCCGGCTGATCTGCTCGCGCTGCTTATTTGCCAGCTCGCCGAGCTTGCGCTGTTCTATTTTGGCTTGCAAGTGCGTGCAGTCGTCAAAGTCGATGCTCGTGATTTTATCAAACGTAGATACGGGAACCGGCCCCTGCACCATCAGGATCGCGGGTATCGTTTTCTGCGCTTGCGCATCTGCCAGCCACCTCTCCCGCATCGCCGTCTCCATGTCTCTAGCCGTGTCTGCGGCCAGCTCCATCTCCGCCATCGAGAAGCTGCCTTGCGCAAAGCTGTCGAGCAGCTCACGGATCGTGCGGCTCATCAGCGGCGGCCTGGGCGCGGGTATTTTGTGGGCTGAAAGCCAGGCGCATAGGTGCTTGATCTCTTCGGTGTTGTCCTTCTCGCCAAACCGCTCTCCGCCATGGCTTCCGAATATCTGGCGCACATGCTCCTCGCTCCCATGGCCCCCCTGCGCAACCGCCCCATGCAGCACGTCGGAGAGCTTTGGAAATGCGTTAATCGCTACACAGACAATTGCCGCCGAAACGTCATTCTGCCACATGTCAAAACAAACAAAGAGCTTATTTCATAATAAGAAGCCTTTTCGAAAAAAAGGGGGCCAGAGAAGTAAGAAACGATTCAGTTAGATAAAAGGAAAAAAAGATTAAGGCGCAAAGGCTATCAATGCTCGTCCTCAAACTTCACTTAGAAGTAGCTGCTGACGACATATGCCGGAGGCTGCTCGGCGGAGTAGGCGGGCTCCTCAGCAGAGTAGGCGGGCTCCTCGGCAGAGTACTCGGGAGTGGTCTCCTCGCTGGGCTGCTCCTCAGACGAAGTGGTGTACTCCTCAACGCTGGACTCGCTGGGCTCCTCGGCAGAGTACTCGGGAGTGGTCTCCTCGCTGGGCTCCTCGGCAGAGTACTCAGGCGTGGTCTCCTCAGAGGGCTGCTCCTCGGACGAAGTGGTGTCCTCCTCGACGCTGGACTCGCTGGGCTCCTCGGCAGAGTACTCGGGAGTGGTCTCCTCGCTAGGCTCCTCGCTGGGCTGCTCCTCGGACGAGGTGGTGTCCTCCTCAACCGAAGACTCGCTGGGCTCCTCAGCAGAGTACTCGGGAGTGGTCTCTTCGCTGGGCTCCTCGCTGGGCTCCTCGGCAGAGTACTCGGGAGTGGTCTCCTCAGAGGGCTGCTCCTCGGACGAGGTGGTGTCCTCCTCGACGCTGGACTCACTGGGCTCCTCGGCAGAGTATTCAGGAGTGGTCTCCTCGCTGGGCTGCTCCTCCGGCGACGACTCATCCTCCTCATCGCAAGTGGTCTCGGTGACAGTCACTTCCTCCTCGGACGAGGTGGTGTCCTCCTCGACGCTGGACTCGCTGGGCTCCTCAGCAGAGTACTCGGGAGTGGTCTCTTCGCTGGGCTCCTCGCTGGGCTCCTCACTGGGCTCCTCGGCAGAGTACTCAGGCGTGGTCTCCTCGCTGGGCTGCTCCTCAGACGAAGTGGTGTACTCCTCAACGCTCGACTCGCTGGGCTCCTCGGCAGAGTACTCAGGAGTGGTCTCCTCTACGCTCGACTCGCCAGGCTGCTCCTCAGTGCAGGTGTCCTCAGAGGGCTGCTCCTCGGACGAAGTGGTATCCTCCTCGACGCTCGACTCGCTGGGCTCCTCGGCAGAGTACTCGGGAGTGGTCTCCTCGCTGGGCTGCTCGGCAGAGTACTCAGGCGTGGTCTCCTCAGAGGGCTGCTCCTCAGACGAGGTGGTGTACTCCTCAACGCTCGACTCGCTGGGGACCTCGGCAGAGTATCCAGGAGTGGTCTCCTCGGAAGTCGGGATCTCCTCAGGGCTGGACTCGCTGGGCTGCTCGGCAGAGTAGCCAGGGGTGGTCTCCTCCTGCGATGAGGTGGTGTATTCCTCAACCGACGAGGTGGTCTCCTCGGTGCAGGTCTCCTCGCTGGGCTGCTCCTCGGACGAGGTGGTGTACTCCTCAACGCTCGACTCGCTGGGGACCTCGGCGGAGTATCCAGGAGTGGTCTCCTCGGAAGTCGGGATCTCCTCAGGGCTGGACTCGCTGGGGACCTCGGCAGAGTATCCAGGAGTGGTCTCCTCAGTGGTGGGGATCTCCTCAGGGCTGGAGGTGGTGTAGTCCTCTACCGACGAGGTGGTCTCCTCGCAGGTGGTCTCGGGGACCTCGGGAGTGGTCTCGTCGCAGTAGGGCAGGGACTCCTCGGGGGTGGTGGTGTAGTCCTCGACCGACGAGGTGGTCTCGTCGCAGTAGGGCAGCGACTCCTCAGGGGTCTCCTCGCAGGTGGTCTCGGGGACCTCGGGGGTGGTGGTGTAGTCCGGGACCTCGGGCACAGTGGTGTAGTCCTCAACCGACGACGTGGTCTCCTCGCAGGTGGTCTCGGGGACCTGGGGCGTGGTGGTGTAGTCTGGGACCTCGGGCACGGTGGTGTAGTCCTCGACCGAAGAGGGGGTCTCGACCGGGTACGTCTCGCAAGGAGCCTGCTCGGTGATGGTCACGGTGACGGCCTCGGTAACGGTGGCGGTCGTGGGGACGGTGACGGTCTGGGTGACAGTAGCTCCTGGACCGCCAACAGTGACGGTCTCAGTCACGGTGGTGTCCTCGCAGCAGTACTCGTACTCGTCGGTGGTGGTGGGGATCTCCTCCTGGGACGACGTGGTGTAGTCCGGGATCTCCGACGACGTGGTGTAGTCTGGGATCTCCGACGACGTGGTCTCGTCGCAGTAGGGCAGCGACTCCGAGGGCTGCTCCTCGGACGAGGTGGTGTATTCCTCAACCGACGTGGTGGTCTCGTCAGTGCACGTGTCCTCGCTGGACGGCACCTCCTCGGACGAGGTGGTGTAGTCCTCGACAGACGACGTGGTCTCGTCGGTGCACGTGTCCTCGCTGGACGGCACCTCCTCGGACGAAGTGGTGTAGTCCTCTACCGACGACGTGGTCTCGTCGGTGCACGTGTCCTCGCTGGACGGCACCTCCTCGCTCGAGGGAACCTCCTCGGACGAGGTGGTGTAGTCCTCTACCGACGAGGTGGTGTCCTCGGCAGGTGAGGAGCTCTCCTCAGAGTACGCGGGGGTCGACTCCTCGGCAGGCGAGGACTCCTCAGCAGACGAGTACGCAGGAGGAGGCGGGATGTTCGAGTAGCCGGGCTGCTCGGCGGTGCTCTCCTCAACCGAAGACGAGGGGACCACAACCTCCGAGGACGTGTAGTCGGGGACCTCGGGCGCCGAGTAGTTCGGGTTGGTGATGACCTCGTTGCGCTTCATCGGAGCGGCAGCGATGGTGCTGCTGAAGGCGGCAAGCGCCATAAAAGTTTGGCTGAACTTCATGGTTTCGTAAGGTGTGTGTGGCGGGGGGTATAGGGATGTGTTTTGGCTTTGTCCTAAGGTCTATTGCTCCAGGCCTAATACAAAAGGACGAACAGATAGGTATGTAGAGTTGGCGGGAAAAGAAGGAAGGAAGTTAGTGTTGGATCGAGGAAAAGCCGCGGATGCCGGTCCGCCTGCCTTTTATATTCGGTCTGCGCTTACCTTTGGTGGTCTACGGAATGTAAGAAAAATAAAGTCGCTGTGACAGATGAACGATGGGGAGAATTTTCTTCTTTGTGCGCCGTGGTGCTCTCTCAGTTTATATTCCTGCTGTTCAAAACAAACTGTGCAGAAACGAGCTCGTTTCTTTGCACGCTCATTAGAATAGCGGAGCGATCGACTGTGCATGCTGCTTGCCTCTCGTATACTATAAATAACCCTCTCCCGAGCCCACCAGCACATTCCATTATGCAAATCGTTTTTTTACAGCTGCTGCTGGCGGAGATTCTGCATGTGAAGCCCCCCCCTTTTCCATAGTGGTTTCCAGTCGCCGTCCCGGCTGCCCTCGTCCCGCTGTGCAAAACACCTGATATATGCGGTCCATCCCTGGGAGAAGGCCGCGGTCCACGCCAAAACCCCCCCTTGAAAAAAAAAAACCCCCTCTCTGAAATGTGCTGCGGCTGCACGGCTGGCCGGTTTCGCGCAGCAGCCCGGCGCGTCATAGGCCAATAAAGCGTGCCCCCCCCCAGATCCGACATTTGGGCAATCTCCTGACACTGAGCATTTCTTGGACTGAGAATGATATCATCCACTTTCGCTCCAATGTCCGCTTGCGAGCTGCTCGCTCCATGCCTGCGAGACTGTTTCCGCGGCAATAAAAAGACCCTGAATTGTGCTGCGAAAAAATAACGGGTGGGGCACTTTCGCATGCAACTTTCCTTGAATGAAAAATAACCTATTCTTAGCGGCATCGCGCATAATGAAAACAGATTGTTCTGCCTGGCACGGTCCGGGGAGGCCCCATTGTTTAGTTTTATTTTTACACTCCGAACATCCGCGTGCTGATTACTGGAGCATTGCGCTGCGTGGCTCAGGAGCCGGCTTCCATCTTATGCGCCCGGCCGCTATCGCCCGTCTATGTGCAGTAAAGTGCCTATGCTCTTTACATAATGTGCGTGGGATCTTCAAAATATCTAAATTTAAATGCTTCAAAGGAAATTTGCTGTTTGCCATGCGGTGCAGCATCTATTTTCCACGATTGAGACCGATAGGATTTTCGCGCGTTACTTTCGGGACATGATTGCCGCAGTCTTGCAAACACAGGATACATGCGCCTACAGGCTCCAGAAACAACCAGCTTAATAATGCGGCATAATTCCAGAAAGTCTAAATTAAAATGGTGTTTGAGACATATTCTACTGCGTTTATTTGTCTCGTGAAGCTCTGCACTCATAAATATACACTCAAATCCCCCTCCACACATATTGGTACGCCAGCCTGTAACTGCCAAAGAATGCAGCTTGTCGGCAAAATCTTAAAGGCGCGCATTCGGGCCTTTCTTCTTTAAATTAAACTATTCTAGTATTGTTTTCAGTTTTCAGAATGGCAGTGCTGGCACCGCTACTTTATGCATCGATTAGCAGCACAAGCTGCCAAATGCCCGTGCTGTCCGCCCTTGCTGCGCTAGTCACGCTTATTGTGTATCGGGCGATAAATGCATTTTATTACTCGCGGTTCCGACATATCCCAGGCTCGCCCATCTCGCGAATCACTGCCAAACGGGCGGAAGTCTGCACCATACTCGGCAAAATGTCCCGCCTTGGCCGGCATGACTTTGAAAAATATGGCGATATATTTGTTCTAACTCCGGATTCCATCTGCATCAGCAACCCCCGGGATATCCGCGCCTTGCTGGCCAACCCTACGACAGCCAAGAGCAGCTACTACAACATCTTGCGCTTTACCGGCATCGATAACACCGTAAGCGCCCAGGACATTGAGCTGGCCAATACTCGGCATCGGCAAATTGGCCCGTTTTTCAAGCCCACATATCTGGCTAAAATGGAACACATTATTATAAAGCATGGAATTGAGGCTATAAAGGCCAAATGGGACCGCGCCATAGCCGACAGCGCCCACGGGGTCGCCGAAGTCAACTTTGGCCATGATTTTCTGCTGGCCGCCTTTGACATCATTGGCACTCTGGTATGTGGGCAGCCAATAAACCAGAAAACTGCCCAGTGGATTGATACTACGCTGACTTGCATTGGGATCCGGTCAATGGCTCAGCTGGTACTTCCGTTTACCTGGCCACTGGACAGCCGCTATAACCAGCTAAGCGACTATATCCACAAAGCCATACACCGGCGTCGCGAATATCTGGCCAATGGCAATCCAAAGCCGGCAGACTTGCTGCAAGCGTTTATTGACGCTGAAGATCCTCAGTCCAAAGTGCAAATGAGCCATGACCAGATCCACGGCGAGTGCATGCTGATGATGATGGCCGGGTCCGACACCACGTCTCATACCATATCATGGACAGTGCATTTTTTAATGCTCTACCCCCACCACTACCAGCGGGCCAAAGACGAAGTGCAAGGAAAAGTGACTATTACGTACAGCGACTGCCGTGCCCACCTGCCATTTATTGAAGCATGTATATTTGAGTCGTTGCGGCTGGCACCAGTCACCGGCGGCCTGCTGCCGCGTAAAGCTCCCCAGGGCGGCATTTATGTCCAAGGCCACTTTATTCCCGAAGGAACCACTATCTTTGTCAATCTGGCCGCAGCTAACCACCACCCAGAATACTGGCAGCATCCGCACGAGTTTAACCCTTTGCGGTTTATCGAAAACAGCGACTTAAAGCACAATGTGCTGACATTTAGCCATGGCCGACGAACGTGTCCAGGCAAGCACTTGGCCATGTGGGAGATGACCACCATCTTGGCCAACATTATCAAGGACTATGACATGCGGCTGCCGCCAGACCTTACGCATCTAGGCCCGCATATTCTAAACAAGCACGGGTATCCCCGGCCCATGGATTCCCAACAGTATATCGTGGTAAAGCCTGTCGATGCCCAGCGCGACTGCCGCATTCTGATATCCAAGCGCTGACTAATCTTTATCTCCCATACTTACAAACAGATGCTACGAATGCTGAAAATAAATATCACGTATTTTCATGTACACCATAAAGAAAAAAATGGATCCGGTGAGCGCGCTTCCGTCAAACGTCACCATCGACATATTTCGCAAGCTGCCTTTAGACGAATTGGCTCGCTGCATGCTTGTTTCCAAACTTTGGTACTATTCGATCGATCGATGGAACATCCTTTGGCGCTGTATCGATAAAACCACATGGTCAAACATGCCCACCAGCCTGCTAAACGTGCGGTCGCTGGAGCACGAGCTGGACGTCGATATCCTGGGAGACAATAGATATCTGGACAAGCCGGAAAAGCGCTTTCTTAGGTTCCTCCAAGACTCGGAGTTATGGAACATGGTGCGTCGAGCCGGCCCAGCGCTGAAAAAACTGGTGCTGGAGTTTGAGCTGCAAATTACCGAAGCCGGGTTCCACTCGCTGCTGCATTTTGGATGTGTCAACTTGCGTCACCTGGACATACATGCCAATGGGAATCTGCGTGCCAGTATGATCGGCGAAATCATTGCCAGGGCTGGCCCCTGTCTGGAAACCGTGGCTTTGGTTGCGGTTGGCATAGATAATTCGAATGTAAGGGACATTTTATTGAACGCGCCAAATCTAAAGCATCTGGATCTGTCATACTGCATGGATCTGACATTTGATGCGTTTCCGTCCTTTCTTTCAGAAAACACGTCTCATGGCGACGATATAGCATGGGACTCCCGCTATTTGGCACTACTAATGCATCCATCCAACCCACATGGCACAGTTGTGCTTCCCAAGCTTGCGTGCTTGCGGCTAATGCATTGCATTAAAATAGACAACATGGCGGTATCGCGGATCATCGAAACGTTCAGCGGTAGCTTGCGCACTTTGGATGTGCAGAAGACTGCAGTCACAATTCAGGGGCTTTATAGTGTCCTTCGTGCAGCCAGGCAGTGTGGGTACAAGGCCGTGGAAAGGCCTGGCAGTGGAATAGCCGAAGCATCGCCCAGCCCGACCTTGGCGCTACAGAGCTTGAATATACAGTACTCTGACTTTGTTTCCAATGCCAACGTGCTGGGCGCCAACATGAGCAGAGACCCTGAACTCAGCCCATGGACAGTCGCCGACTTTGCCAAGATGGCACCCAAACTCACAAGTATCTATTTAGGCGGCCGCAACAGCTATATTAATGACGAATTTATAGAACAGCTAGCGCAAGGGCTACCTGAGTTGCTGCAAGTCAGCATTTGCGAATCTGAGCGACTATCTGACCGTTCCCTGCTGTCGTTGGCATCCAATTGTCCAAAACTGCAAGTTGCCGATATAAGCAGATGCTTGCGGTTTTCAGACGCCGGCGTAATTGCACTGGTTCAAGCATGTGGTGGCCTAAAGTACCTAAACCTATCGGTGCTGGCCATCACCGACGATACGCTGGCAGTTATCGGCGACTCTCTCCGCAATCTCAAATCCATTCTTTTGAAGCACTGCATGCGAGTAACTTTTGACGGCATCGTGGCATTGGTAGAGGGCTCCAATGGTCTTGGTTGCCAGTTCACTCTGCAGCACTTGTCGCTTGCAGACAGTTCCAATGCCAGCGAGGTTCGGGAATGGTGCCAAAGGCGCCTTAGCTCGGATGCAATCATATGCTAGCTTCTAAGGCGAGCCGATCTCCATGCTTAGTGTTGGCGGAGTGTGCTGGCGGACTTGTATTTTAGCCTCTCTAAAGAGCTTGAGCGTAAGCTCGTCCATCCCATAGCCCTTGCAGTAAACAACAACCTTGACACCGACCTGAACGATCTTCTTGGCACATCCAAGACAGGGGCATGTATTGCAGTACAGCACTACATCGTTGGCGCTACGCACCCGGCCTCGACCAGCCTCCAGCAGGGCATTTTCCTCGGCGTGGATACATAGGCAGTGGTCCAGTGAAACACCACACGGAGTGCCATCGTTGCACCGGGGACATCCGCCCTCATTGCAGTTAGTTACCCCCTTGGGCGTGCCGTTATAGCCGGTGGCAATGATCTGGTTGTCTTTGACCAAGATGCACCCAACTCGGCGCTTCATGCAGTTGGACCGATGCGATGCCAGCTCCGATAGCAGCATAAAATACGTGTCCCAAGATGGCCGCAGCCGCTCCTTGTTGGTCAAGTCAATCTTGTCCAAATGAGCATACAACTCCTCTATGGTCGCAAACGTATTGGCGATAGTGACGTTGGCGCTGGCCAGCACTCTTCGCAAGCAGAGATCGTTTGCTGTATTGTCTTGCGGAATAACCGGAGACTGCGGCTTCCGAGGAACTTGCAAGTGCGCAACCGCCTCCAGGCTGCTCTCAATGCTGCTGCCTATGGTTAGCCCCACCACAGTGGATGCCAAGCTATTGGCATTGGCGGATACTGGTGGCTCCTGGCATGTGTATAGCAATCTGTCGTCAGCTTCAACAAACCCTTCGACCGAAAGCGGAGAACTGCTTTGCAGGCGATATCGCTTGTACCGTAGCAACACCGGCGCATCCAGCCCCACTACCAGAACAAAAGGCCGCTTCCATAGCCGGTATATGTCGATGGGATTGGTTACGTCGGTTGTAACGTAGTCCCTTTGCCAGCGCGGAGTAACAAAGTTTAGGATGCCTTTGGCCGTCTTGAACCGGGTGCTGTTGTCGGCATCATGTTGGCTATCCAGGTGTATGCGTGTGAACCCAAGCGCGGCCAGATACCTCGCTACCGTTTCCTTGCCGCTCGCCTTTGGACCTAAAAGCTCAGCTGTATTAGTTACAAAGTCATTCAAGTCCAGAGTGCACTTTGAATTTACCAATTAGTACAATAAACATGTTTGGAAAGAAGAAAAAGTTTTACTTTATTCTAGCACCAGGCACGCAGTCTTTCCAAGCAGTCAGGACGTGGTTGACAATTTCGTCAACCTTCTTGCCATGCTTGATAACGGCCATGGTCACCGGGCCGCCATCGCGGATATGGTTGGCATCACGCAGCATGACATCCAAGTCGGCGCCCACAGCCTCGGCCAAATCCGTCTTGTTGATAACCAGCAGGTCGCTCATTGTGATTCCCGGGCCGCCCTTGCGCGGCACCTTGTCGCCGCCGCTTACATCAATGACGTAGATGATGTAGTCAGCCAGCTCACGGCTAAAGTTGGCCGCCAAGTTGTCTCCGCCCGACTCGATCAGCAGTAGCTCTGTGTCAAACTTGGCATGTAGCGTCTCTAGCGCATGGAGGTTGGCGGTAATGTCCTCGCGCACAGCCGCATGCGGGCAGCCGCCGGTCTCCACTGCAACAATGCGGTCAGCCTCAAGCGCATCGTTGCGGGTCAAGAACTCGGCATCTTCGCGAGTAAAAATGTCGTTGGTGACGCAGGCAATATTGTACTTTTCGCGCAGTGCCCGACACAGCTGCAGCATCAGCGCAGTCTTGCCGCTGCCTACGGGCCCACCGATGCCAATGGTGAATGCGCGCTCTCCCCAGTCACGACCGGTGCGGTTGTATGGCGGGCGCTCGTGGAAGCGGCCAGGATGATCAAGCACATCGTGCGTATGGCCGTGCTCGATAGCGTGGCTGTGCTCGCGCCCATGGCTGTGCTCGTGCGTGTGGGCCAGCTTGTCGCTTTGGGTACCCGATCCAGGCTTGAAGTCGCAAACGTCTTGGTTGTTTTGGCTTGACATTTTGGAAAGAAGAGAAAATATCTTTTTGCCTGGGCTTTGCTTGCATCGTTCCCAAATCTCCCGCGCCATTCGCTCGCCCCTGATCCTACAAAGCAGTAGCGGCGAAGCTTGGATAGTTCCTGGAGCTTTAAGGGTCCAAAAATAGGCACTATCTCCAAAGTATAGTGGGCTAATGGGTAGAAGGGGTTTCAGGTTACTTGACCCATAGGAGTAGACGTAGCTCCAGTTTTAGCCAGAAGGCATCGATTGCAAGCACTGCTTGAACCATTTCGCTTTTATCTCTCCTCCCCTCCCCCCCAAAAAAGCAATACCAGCAGAAATTGGCTGGATATGGCAATGGAAAAGCTGATTAGAGCCAGGGCGCGGCTGTTAATACCACCGAGCCACTGCACGGCCCGCGCTTGCTCGCCAGTTTTTTCACACCCTCTGCAAATAACGCCTTTGTTTTCGCATTTTTCTACTTCCCGTTTACTTTATCTTTCTACTTGCAGATATATACGCTCTTGCCGCTTCCAAACTAGTGCCCCAACCATGTCTGATCCTTCCACCGCTGTTCGCCTTGACGGCAAGGTCGTCTCCGAGTATGTAATGCGCTAGCGCCTCATATGCAGCAGCACTAATGTTTATTGTGGTAGGCAAGTCCGCAAAGAGCTAGCAGCCACCGTTTCGGAGTTCAAGAGCAAACACCCGGCGTTTGCGCCAAAGCTCGTAGCCATCCAGGTCGGCGCACGCAGCGACTCTAGCGTGTACATTAGACAAAAGTCTAAAGCATGCAGCGAGGTAAGGCACTCTAGAGTGGCGTGTGAGCGGGTTTCTATAGCTCGGTGGCTTTATTAAGTTGGTTATTGTAGGTTGGAATTATATTCGAGCACATTCAGTTGCCAGACGATATCCAGCAGGCAGAGCTGGACAAGCATTTGGACAAGATCAACAACGATCCAACAATCCACGGCATTATTGTGCAATTGCCGGTCCCGGACCACCTGAATACAAAGCACATCGTCCATTCGATTCGCCCCGAAAAAGATGTGGATGGGTTCCACGCCGAAAACATTGGGCATCTGTCCAAGCGCGCCACCGAGCCGTTTTTCCATTCGTGTACGCCGCTGGGCTGCATTGAGCTGCTAAAGCGGTACAATGTTCCGGTTGCCGGCAAAAACGCCGTGGTGGTTGGTCGTAGCGATATTGTCGGGTCTCCTATAGCCATGATGCTCACTAATCTTGATGCAACCGTGACATTGTGCCATAGCAAAACCGAGGACATTGAGGCTAAAGTGCGCGATGCTGATATTCTGGTTGTGGCTATTGGCAAGCTTGAGTTTATCAAGGCTGACTGGGTCAAGCAAGGCGCAGTGGTCGTTGATGTGGGCATGAATGCAAAGGACGATCCGAGCAAAAAGGCCGGCTATCGCTGGGTAGGCGACGTCGAGGCTGCTGCCAAGCAGCGGGCCGCATATATGACGCCGGTGCCGGGCGGTGTTGGCCCAATGACAGTTGCCATGCTTCTCAGCAATGTGGTTACTAGTGCGATCCGCCACTTTGAGGCATCGTCGGTTGTGTCCATTGTGCCCAATCCCTTGACCCTACAGGACCCTGTGCCCAGCGACATTGCTATTGCCAGCGCACAGACCCCGAAGCTCATCTCGCAGCTGGCCAGCGAGCTTAACCTAGCCCATGCTGAGTTTGAGCCTTACGGCAAATACACCGCCAAGGTAACGCTGGACGTACTGGATCGGTTGCAAGGCAACAGCAATGGCCACTATGTGGTGGTTACCGGCATCAGCCCCACGCCGCTGGGCGAAGGCAAGTCGACAGTGACCATTGGGCTTACTCAAGCGCTCTATGCGCACCTTAAGCGTCCGGCTTTTGCATGCGTGCGTCAGCCATCGCAAGGCCCGACGTTCGGAATCAAAGGCGGTGCTGCTGGCGGTGGCTATTCACAAGTGACTCCCATGACATCAATGAACCTGCATCTGACCGGCGACATCCACGCTATCACTGCTGCCAACAACCTGGTGGCTGCTGCTGTTGACGCACGGCTCTTCCACGAGTCCACGCAAACCAACATGCAGCTATTCAACCGCCTGTGTCCCAAGAAAAAGGGAGAGCGCAAGTTCGCCGATATAATGCTGCGTCGTTTACAGAAGCTGGGGATCGACAAGACCAATCCCGATGACCTGACTGCAGAAGAGATTGCGCGCTTTGTGCGCCTGGACATTGACAAGATTATGTGGCGACGGGTGCTGGATACCAATGACCGGTTTTTGCGTGAGATCACTATTGGCGAGGCAGCTACGGAGCGTGGAATGGCACGCAGGACTGGCTTCGACATATCGGTTGCAAGCGAAATCATGGCTGTATTGGCTTTGACCACGTCGTTGCCAGACATGCGTGAGCGCCTGGGCCGAATGGTGGTTGCCTTGAGCAAGCAAGGCGAGCCCATTACTTGCGATGATATCGGTATCACTGGAGCACTAACCGTGCTTATGAAGGACGCAATCAACCCAACTCTTATGCAGACTCTTGAGGGCTCCCCGGTGTTTGTTCATGCGGGTCCCTTTGCCAATATCGCTCACGGAAACTCGTCTATTGTTGCTGACCGCATTGCACTTAAGCTGGTGGGTGCTCCTGCAGGCGAGCCGGTGACGTTGGATAATGCCGGGTATGTGGTTACTGAGGCTGGATTTGGCGCTGATATTGGCTTTGAGAAGTTTGTCAATATAAAGTGCCGTGCTTCGGGGCTGGTGCCTGATGCTGCCGTCATTGTGGCGACTGTTCGGGCGCTCAAGATGCATGGCGGCGGTCCTGACGTGGTGCCTGGCAAGCCGCTTGCCGAGGAGTACACTCGGGAAAACCTGGAGCTGCTGGAAAAGGGCTTTGCCAATCTGCGGCGCCATATCGAAAACGTAAACAAGGTTGGGTTTCAGGCCATTGTAGCCATCAATGAGTTTGCCACTGATACACCAGCAGAACTGGAGCTGGTGCGCAAACTGGCTCGTGAAGCTGGAGCATACGATGCGGTTCCAACCAACCTATGGGCCAAGGGCGGAGCAGGAGCAGCCGAGCTCGCCGAAGCCGTCGTCCGCTGCTGCTCCGAATCCAAGCAGAACAGCAACTTCCACATGCTGTATGACTGCAACTTGCCAATCAAGAGCAAGATCGAAGCAATTGCAAAGGAGTTTTACCGTGCAGGATCGGTGAGCTTTAGCGAGGAGGCCGAGCAGAAGATCGAGGAGTTTACGCGCAATGGCTGGGACAAGATGCCAGTATGCATGGCCAAGACGCAGTACAGCTTTTCAGCAGATCCAGCACTCAAGGGTGCTCCCGAGGGCTTCGACCTGCCCATCCGCGATATCCGCGCCAGCCTGGGCGCGGGATTTGTGTACCCGCTCTGCGGTGCCATGCAGACGCTCCCAGGCCTGCCCACCCGCCCATGCTTCTACGACATCGATGTGGATAGCGAAACTGGAGATGTTCTTGGTCTATTCTAATTAAGAAAAACACTACTTTGAAGACTCAACGGCGTTCCGTATAAACCTGCCGGCTGCCTCAGCGTCAACCTTCGTTGTTCGCAAATCCTGGGCCTTTGCCTTATTAATCTTTTCAATGTACCGCTGCACCCGCTGAAGCTCCTTCATTATCGGATGCTCCTTTGGCGGAACACCGTTGACTTTCAAGTATATCCAGAATAATGTGTCTATCGAGTATACGACCAGAGCCTCCAGCTCGCATCGCTGTATTGGCGTGAGCTTGGGCAGTATCTCGTTTAACGGCTGGCTTAGAATTGGACCCAGCGCTGTCTGTATTTGATCCACGGCTACTGCCAGCTGGTCCACATGTTTCGAGACCTTCTTGTCAGACATTACAATTGACAAAATATACAAAAAGTTGAAGAAAAAAAAAAAAAGCTTGCATGATCAGATCACAGGTGTAACTTCATGATCACATGACTTTTATTACTGAAGTTTACAAGAGAAAAAAGCCACCTAAGAGCGCTCGCCACGGAGACGGCGAGCCAGCTGCAGGTCCTTGGGTTGGATGGTCACGCGGCGCCCATGGATGGCTGCCAAATTGGTGTCCTCGAACAGCGAGACGAGGTACGCCTCGGCGGCTTCCTGCAGAGCAGCGATAGCCGACGACTGGAAGCGCAGGTCAGTCTTAAAGTCCTGGGCAATCTCGCGCACCAGGCGCTGGAAGGGAAGCTTGCGGATAAGCAGCTCCGTGGATTTCTGGTAGCGACGGATCTCACGCAGAGCCACGGTACCGGGCTTATAGCGGTGAGGCTTCTTGACACCACCGGTAGTGGTGGTGGGTGCAGACTTGCGGGCAGCCTTGGTGGCCAGCTGTTTACGAGGAGCCTTGCCACCCGTAGATTTACGGGCTGTTTGCTTGGTACGAGCCATAGAAAATCTTAAAGAGTATAAAAAATTGAGGAGAAAAAAAAGGTTCTAGAGCTGCCAGATCCGAAAAAAAAGTCATGTACTTTATGACTGAAAAGGCTGTTTTTTCTCAGCCCTTTTTTCCTTCTTCCTTTTCGCTTTTGTCAAAGCTAAAGGCTGTGTGGGCTGCGGACAAACGATATGCAACAAGTCACTGGGTCTGGGCCAATAAGATTTCCAATTGTTCCAGATGACAGGGAAACATGGATATTGATGGTGCTTTTGAAATGTACCTGCATTCCATAAAGTCAATCCCACCCTCCAAGTGCCTTGCGGTTAATAGGGACTGCATTTTCGGCTCGGTGAATCAGCCATTTCTCAATGTGCACCTGCCTGGCGGCTTGGAAGCTCATATGTTCGTCTGACCACGTAAATGCTGAGATCAAGCTTGCCAAGAACGCGAAAATTTTCATGTACTGGGTCAAGTGTATGTGGCCACTGCTCAATAGAGCCACCCAGCGGGCCTTTTTGCAATGGCTTCGCCACTCTTTTTTCATTTCCGCTATTTTTTTTTATATCGTGACAGTTATGCCATAAAGTATCAACAGTTGACTTGGTATATGGGCACATACTATCCATTTACTGACTTTTGCTTTTCGGGAGCAGAATGCGTTTATTGACCAGATATGATGCACAAAACGCATGGCGTGGTCATTTCGTCCTGCCTGCTTAAACCTCGACTAAATGGAACTTTTCCTTTCCAATTTTATATGCATGGCCCCGGTTTACTACCGATATAAAAAGCACTGCGCTTTTTTACCTTTCTTTTAGGATCGATTTCTAAAGGATTTTTTTTTATTCCATGCATACTGTTTTGCACTAATAAGTCTCTTACAATATCGTGATGAAGTTTGCATTGTCGTTGGCTATTGTTGCCGCTATTGCTGTTCTGGCTGGTGCCTCTGCTGCACCAGCACCTGTTGGAGACAAGGCTCAGGAGGTGTGGTCCGAGACATCTCCGACTCCCGAGCGTGACTGGCCAGTTAACGTATTTTAATTTTTATGATAGCCTAATAAATCCTTGTATTTCATTGTCTTAACGGCACTTTTGTAGCTGTTGAGCAAAAAAAGGAGAAATCATATCGACTTTGCAGTCTCTTTTCCAAAGGCTGCCCCCTTTTTAGTTCTTTTTTATTGCATTTTAAATTAATGGCACCCATTGCAGCTTGCACCACGGGAATGGAGCGTTTCTTGACGCTCAAGGCACCGCACGTCGAGGACTTTGAGCTGGTCACCGAAGAGGGCGAAACTCCGCAGCAGCTGCTTGAAAAGGCGAATATCCTGGTCATCGGTGCTGGTGGACTTGGCTGTGAGATACTCAAGGACCTGGTCATGTCTGGCTTTAAAAACATCCATGTCATCGACATGGACACCATAGATATCAGTAACCTGAATCGGCAGTTTCTGTTCCGCAAAAAAGATGTTGGTAAGCCCAAGGCTGAAGTGGCCGCCGAATTTATTCGCCAACGGTCTCCAGAGGTCAACATCACTGCTCACTACAAGCGGATTCAGGATATGCCCGAAGAGTTCTACTTGAGCCTGTCCCTGATTGTCTGCGGGTTAGACTCGATAGAGGCTCGTCGCTGGATAAATGCCTTTATCTACAATTTGGCTGAGACCCATGGGTATCAGGGATTTAAGCCGATAGTTGATGGCGGCACCGAGGGACTTCGAGGCAACATACGGGTTATTTTGCCCAAAAACAACGCATGCTTTGAGTGTGGTCTGGAGATGTATCCGCCCAAAACCACTTACCCCATCTGTACTATTGCCAACACGCCCCGGCTTCCAGAGCATTGCATCGAGTGGGCGTCGATTTTGGAATGGCCGCGTGTATTCCCCGACAAGAAACTGGACGGTGATGACGCTGACCATATAAACTGGGTGGTGGAGCAAGCGTCGCAGCGCGCAGCAAGCTTCAATATCTCCGGTGTCACTTTTTCGTTAGCCCAGGGGGTGGTGAAGAACATTATACCGGCCATCGCGTCAACTAACGCAATTATTGCTGCTGCTTGTGTCAATGAGGCGGTTAAGCTAATAACCAGCTGCAACCCGTATCTGGACAACTCGATGCTATACACTGGAGATGCCGGAGTTTACTTCCTTGCTTACCCGCTTTTCCAGTCTGAAACTTGCTTGGTCTGCGGCCAACAAGAAGGCTCGATTGATGTTCTGTCGACGTCGACATTGGAGGAGCTAATCACTGCTCTCAAGGAGCACGAAGTGTTCCAGCTCAAGGCGCCATCGCTTACATACGGAGAAACCAGCCTGTATTTCCAAAAGCCCAAGATGTTAGAAGAGCAAACGCGTCCTAACCTGCTAAAGGCTCTCAGTGACTTGTTTGATAGTGGAGCTAAGCTCACGGTAACCGACCCTACACTTCCTACCAGTCTTCGAGTAGCTGTCAACTTTACTGACAAGACCAACTGAATCACCCATAAATCATTGGAAAGTTTATAATTTTCCCTTATTACAAGTTTTTGAGTTAATAAACTTTATGGATTTTAAACTAAGCAAACCACCATTCGTTATTAACGGAATACACTGGTCGACCGCCAACCGTTGGATAGTAGGCACGCCGAATCAGACAATTATAGCTTCACCACAGTGCACAGTTGCTGGTAGCTTGCTAACCAAACGAGAAGCAGCAGCTGTTTTGGAGACAGAACAGAACATCGAAGCAGTATGTGTGCTAGACGAATTGCCAAGCAGCTTTCCATACTCCAATCTACTAGTGCTTTTAGCAACCGACTCATCTATTCGCATATTTGCGCCCAAAAGGCACCCTGAGCTGGAGAATTGGAAGCAAGTAGGGAATGGTCAGTTTAAGCAAGGCGGTGAGCATATATGCTGCATAGCTGCTACAGTAGTGGCGACAGAGAAGGGATCAATGCCTGTGGTAGCTTGCGGATCAATGAATGGCAAAGTGACAGTTATTGGATTGGGTGCTACTGATAATGTTGACAGTTGTATTGAGGGCACAAGCATATTGCACTTCACAGCTCATTCATCGGCTATCAATTATTTGGCGTGGATGCCTGACAGCCAGCGTAAGGATTCATCAAATGGATGTGTCTTGGTAGTGGGTAGTGCCAATGGCTCTGTGGATCTATGGAGCATCAAACGAGACCTTTCTCGGGCAACAACGATGACGCCAGTATGCAACAAAGACTGGCGATCAGTGACCGCTCATAGCGTGGGCAAAAACATGCTTGCTCTGGCCAAGCTGGGTCAAGTCATATTGATTGACTTTTCAACCAGCTCTCCAACAGTACATAAAGTGGAACTGGAAGTGACACAGACGATAGTTTCTTGCACCATCGACGAGGCTCGTGACCGCATATACGTTGGTGCTTTTGATTTTGAAATAATCGTGATCGAGCGTCAAGGCCGCCAGTGGGTTAATGCAAACAAGGGCCCTCTCTTGCGAGATAGTTTGAAAAAGACTATTGTGCGTTCGTTTACGACTAAGTTCAACATGCTACGGTTATTGCTTCGGGGAATGTCAATGTCGCCTAATAATCGCTACCTGGTATTTACTGTCGAGTAAGTTTAAATGCGTATTTTGGTTGCTTTTTGGGATGCGTTGACTATCTTCTTTTGTAGTGATCAAGTGAATTGGGATATTACTCGAGATGGTCCTGAAATAACTCGAATGCATTTTCATCAGCTAAGCGACTGGCCTATGGATGATTCTTTAGGCGTGTTAAAGCGAATAGTTTATGGCCAATATCGAGGCGATTTATGTTACAATTTGTTTGATGTTTTGAATGGCGAGTCTACCGAGACTCTGGCGAACTTTATGGATTATGTCCAAAAGCTGGAGGTTTCTGGCGACTCGAAAAGACACCAGCTGTTTGTCCTGAACATTATTGGTTGTTTATTAAAGGTAAAGGTTTTTTCTTCAGCTAGACAGCTTTGTGGCAAGAAATTGCAGGTCTAATGTGCTCTGTATATGTGGATGTAGGGCGACCAATTCAAGTCTTTGGTGGAGGATGCGCGCAATCAGGCATTTGATTACCATGTAGCTCGCTTATTCAGATTCATTAGTGAAATGCTAAAGAGCAAGTCGGTTATAATTACAGGTATAGCGTTTTATTGCGAGTTTGCCATGGTTGCAAAGTGCAATGTCTCAATATGTATTTCAATGTAGATAATGACCGTGGGTACTTGTCACAAGTATATTGGGCAGTACATCAGCCAGTTTTTGCAGATCTTGTTTCCCATTTACCCGATATCGTGGACAACTGCAGCAATACCAACGTAAATTGCCCAGTATGCCAAACAGGTAAGTTCAACACCATCTAAACATGCAAAAATCCTTTCTAAATCTGCACATATTAAGCCTATAGGGATGTCGCTGCTTTCCAAGCAAACAGCATGCTGCGCACGAAATCACATATTTGGTAAGTGATCTAGCCCAGATATATGCTTCCTTACTGATACACTAATGATGAGTTGTAGATGTTTGTTCGGTGACTCTAAACATCCTCAAGTTGCCAGGGTCTGATCAATGCAACACCTGTTTGGCCAAGCGAAGCAAGATCGGCGCAGCTAGCAGCTCTGACAATATCATTAGCAGAATACTGGACAAGTTTTCTCAATGCTCCTTCTGCAACGGCAGCTTTTACTCTGGAGTAGTATAAGACAAATAAATAAAATATTCCGCTTTGGATTTCTATAGATCATGCACCCCCGATTCCAGAAGTTGAAGCACATAGCCAGATAAGGCAGGTATATATATATTTTTTGAAGTGCATTCAATAGCCATAGTCCGCAAAATCTATTGAAGCTTGTTTTCACATGCTTCATGGAATGTTAAAAATCACATGCCTAATTTTTCCATAATAGATCCGACGTGCGGCCATTTGAAAGTGGCTGGCAGTAATTAGAGTGTATTAAAAAGGAGAGGGGCCGCACATGGAGAAGAGAGCTCTTCTTTTTTATCTCTATTCTTTAAACCATGTCACCAGCAAACACTACAACCATCGAGTAAGTTCTCTAATGAACCAAGTTATTGCTTGTTCAACTAAGCCTTATCTTTTTATAGCCCCAAGGCCAGCATTGCGGCTGAGCGTAAAGCGCCATCGTTCCCTATCCGTGAGCTAACTTACTGGCTGGACGGCAGCAAGAAGACGACCGAGCTCAAAGAGCGAATCATGCTCGAGTTGGAGCGCGACCCGCTATGGCGTGTCAGCGATTATCCGAACCTGTCGCTGGCAGAGACTCGCGAGCGCGCAATGAAGAAGGTGCGGCGACTGGCAGACTTGGCCTCCAGCAGACCACTAGAAGAGACCATGGTGCGGATGAGCATCATCAGCGTGGTTGATCCTGGCTTTTGGACCCGGTTTGGGGTGCACTTTGGACTGTTCTTTGGCGCCTTGCAGGGGCAAGCCACGCCAGCTCAGCTAGCATACTGGATGGAACAGGGCGCGTTTACAATGCAAGGGATAACCGGGTGCTTTGGAATGACCGAGCTCGGCCATGGCTCTAATGTGGCGGGACTGGAAACCACCGCAACGTATGATCCCAATACAGATGAGTTCGACGTGCACTCGCCCACTCTTACAGCGACAAAGTGGTGGATTGGCGGTGCAGCACACACAGCAACGCATTGCGCAGTGTACGCACAGCTCATTGTCAACGGTAAGCGCTATGGAACCAAGACATTTGTGGTGCAGTTGCGTGACACCAAGACGTTTGAGCTGATGCCTGGGGTGAATATTGGCGATCTGGGCAAGAAGATGGGTCGGGACCAGATCGACAATGGCTGGATCCGGTTCACGCATGTGCGCATTCCACGCTCCCATATGCTGATGAAGCACACCAAGGTGTTGCGTTCAGGCAAGGTCATCGAGCCCCCACTGGCACAGCTTGCCTACGGTGCATTGATCCAGGGCCGGGTAAGCATGGTCAGTGATTCAGCCAACGTAGCTAAGCGCGCCTTGACCATTGCCACTCGCTATGCCAGTGTGCGGCGGCAGTTCAGCGACGGCACGCCAGGTGCGCCTGAAACCAAACTCATCGACTATCCTATTCATCAGCACCGGCTGCTCCCCTTGATGGCACAGACATTCGCAATGGTATTTGCTGCACGCGAAATGACTGCCAGCTACCAGAAGCTCATGAGCCAGCTCAATGAGCTAGGAGACTCGAAGGGCACGGAAGCAGATAGCGCCATCAAGAATCTCAAGGAAACGCATGCGACCAGCGCTGGTCTCAAGGCGTTCTGCACGTGGATGTGCCTCAACATCATCGACCAGTGCCGGCAGAGCCTAGGCGGGCACGGGTACTCGGCATACACGGGACTGTCACAGGCATATTCGGACTTTGCCGTGCACTGCACATGGGAGGGCGACAACACGATCTTGACCCTGCAGTGTGGGCGGTATCTGGTGGCCACCGCGCTTGATGCCCGCAAGGGACAGCCGCTGCCCGCCAACTTGGCTTACCTGAAGAATGCTCTTTCTGCAGATGGCAAGGAGCTCAAGGTGAAGCCATGCGCAGGAGACTCGGCTGATGTGGTTGGCTCGCTGGACACGCTCCAGGCTGCCTGGAGCAGCGTTGCTGCCAACGCCATCGTCAACGCTGTCCGCGACTTTGAAGCAGGGCTGGCCAAGGGCCTGAGCAAAGACAATGCATACGAGTTCTCGTCGGCTTCGCGGCTCCACGCTGCCCGTATGCACACATACACTTATCTGCTGCACCGCTTTGCTGCACAAGTCAAGAAGAGCCCGCAGGCTCTACGCCCTACTTTGACGCTTCTGGCTCAGCTATTTGGTGCCCACTCCGCCGTCAACCACAGTGGCGAGTTCCTGCAGTCAGGGTTCTACTCGGGAGCGCAGATCGAAACTCTCAAGGGATTTGTCAATAATGCCTGTGCGCAGATCCGCCCTGATGCCGTGCCGCTTACCGATGCGTTTGGGTACACTGACTATGTGATTAACTCGCCATTGGGCCGTTATGATGGCGATGTATACGAGAAGTACTTTGAGCTGGTCACCAGCCTCAATCCGCAAAAGCCCATTCCATACTTTGACTCACTTATTCGTCCGCTGCTGGAACGTACCAACGAGAGCCAGCCGGGACCCGAACTAGAGATTGATCAAGAATAATTTAATTTCTCTCCGCCTTTTTAAATTGTCTTAAAACCCCTCACGTGCGCTAATTGACCATATTGAGACCAGAACATGGCTTGGCACAGAATGAAATTTCCCCCTTCCACTGTGACTTCACAGTATTCTTTCTTTGCATTTTTTTTATAATTCATGTTTTCCCGATTGCTACTTGGTGTCTTTGCTTCAGTAACCGGCTCACTGGGTCATTCACTAGGTATGACGTTACAAAAGCGGGCGCATTTGCAAGCTACAACCACCCTATGGCGAGACCGACAATGGCAGCTAGGCTTACTTCTCTATCTGCTTAGTTCCACCCTACCACCAATGGTAGCTCTAAGCATCCTGCCGGTATTTGTTGCCGCTCCGTTGGCTGCAGTAGGCTTGGTAGCCAACGCTGTATTTGCTCGCTACATCCTACATAGCACGTTTGCTCACACCGATGCTCTAGGAACCCTGTTGGTTACTGTGGGCAGTGGCTGTGTTGCCCTCTTCGGCGCCATCGACGAACCCCCATTATCATTACCCAAACTGCTCTCCCTATATAAACGTCCTGCATACATAATATTCTTCAGCATCTACTTGCTATTGGTTGTTATGCTGATAGCTGCCGAAATGTATTGGCGTCAAAGATATGTTCGACTGGCTCAAGGTAGCCCCAACGCGGCCTCACTGGCGCCCAACGTTCCCTTGAGCAGTGTGGTTGGATCTCGTGTGAACATCTCTAGAGAAACGCAACCGTTACTTGCATCTATAGAATCTACAGAATCTTATAGCGAGCCGGAATTCGCAATGGCTGCCGAGCGCATGGTTATAAAGTCCACAAGGTCCGAACAAATGGCCCGCTACATATCGGGGTTTCTGTCGGCAGTGGTTTCGGGTCTGATATGCAGCCAAACATTGCTGCTAGCCAAGTCTGGAATCGGTCTGCTTGTGCTGTCTCTACAGGGAAACATGCAGTTTAAGGATCCGCTGGCTTTGGCTATCCTGGTTGGTCTGCTGGTCACTGCCTTGGCTAATCTGTACTTTATTCAGCGAGCTCTACGGCTGTGCAGCACGCTCACGGTGGTTCCTCTATGTTACTGCAGTAGCTCGCTGTCGGCCCTGTTCAGTTCGCTCGTGTACTTTGACCAGATACGCCTACTAACGCCCACACAAATTGCCATGATTGCTGTGGGCATTGGACTGCTTGGCGCAGGCGTGATGCTTTTGTCCATGAAAGCCGAGTCATTACCTAGAGTGTCTTCTTCAGGTGAAGATGATATCAGCAGTTAACTTGTATTTATACTACTAAATTTGAGTCACTACATCCCATACAACTGCCGAAATGGTTGAAAGCACCATGTTGATATGCTTGCGCTCATACTCGTATAGCCCGTCTTTGCGCCGGCAACGAACAACCGAGCGGATCTCTCGCAGTCGAACACTTGACCCATCCATCGAGCGCACAAACAGCAACTCAAGCATTCCGTGGTACGAAAACGGGTTAAGCACGAATAGCCGTGCTACAACTTCGTCGTCACTGGGGTTCACTACCAGCAATGTCCCTGGGAATGTCTCCACCTGTGCCTGACTAAACCGATCCGAAACATCCGTCACGTCAGCATGGCTAGGATCTGCAGGCGCATTGGATTCTGCTCCTGATATGGATTCCGCACGTGTACCGTGTGTCTTGGACGCTACTAGAGAGCCATCTCTAGAATGAATGCTGGCGGCTCCGGTAGCTGGTGCTCCTGCATCCGAAACTGCAATAGCGGGGCTTTGCATCACGCTTGCTGCTCCTGAAGCGTTGTTTCCTGCCGTAGACGCACCCATACGGCTTCGCCGCTGACGCATACTGCCAATAGTCGATGTCGTGTATCTTCCGGGCTCATATGCTGGCCGTGTATAAACTCTGTTGCTCCATGTTTGCTGTGCAGCAGGCTCAGTATTGCCTACAGTTGCTGCAGGATCCTCGCTTGGCTCATCTAGCGACCAGTTAAACACTGGAACCGTGATAGGAAAACGATGCTGCTGGCATAGCCAGGGACTGTCTATCATGTCGAGACGGATGTACCGGCCAAGCACCTTTTGGAATGCCGGATCAAGCAGTATCCTTCGGCTCGGCCGTGCATGCAATGGCGATAGCAGCCGCAGCACGCTGTCAATGTTGTTGGAAGACCGCTCCATAATGATACGGCCATGCACATCAACAGCAGCTATCGGGCATAGCGGGTTGCTGGGCAGCACATGCGTGTTGACCGCATCGGATGCATATCTGTCGGAAGTTGCCTCTTGTGGCTCGGCACTAGGCATACGTGCCCGGTCAGTATTTGTTGTTGTTGTTGCTGCTGCTGCTGCTGTGCGATCAATAGTTGAGAATCGACTTAAGCCGAGAGATCCATCGGCAGTAGGCGTCGCTGGTGGAGTGGCGTTCAGGCTGGCTGCTGAGGCTAGTGCACGTCCAAGCGAACCAAAGTGTCTTTGGCCACGGCGAGTGGTGCTCACAGCCACGCTTGGACGGGCCTCATGCTCTGGCTCAGGCTCTGCATTCGTGCTACTCGCCTGCAGAGTGGTCATAAGCAGGGTAGACTCCAAGTACAAATGCCGCATGCGTAGCTGTAAGCACTCAATAATACGCTGGGCAGGGATGTCCAGCTCCAATAGCCGCTGAACACGACTGTCTGCTTTTCCAACGTCAATAAAGCTTTGTCGCTCAATAAAACCCACCAGCGCACTTATATCCCGCGGGTTCAAGTTGCTGGGCAAATCAGCCATGCGCACATGCTGGTACAGGCGGTACCAGTTGAAGTCGCGGTGGTAGTCGAATGCGGTATGTGCGACTAGGCGCCTTGCTGTCCGTTTGATCCACAGCAGCACATCAGGGTCCTCCTTGTCGTACTCGTCTGGATCCACGGTGGATGTGTCCATAAGAATCGTAGGCTCATTGGCCCACACATCGCCTTTGCTTTCCCAGTCGCGCATATCAACTTGTGCCACTTGTAGCACTTTGTGAATACCGCACCTTTTGTAATCGCCATATTCGCGCGTTAGCCGGCTACACTCTTCACAAGTACGAATTTCGTCAGCACGCATCGCGTCTGACGAGTTAGCAGGCGGACTCTTGCTGCTTCGATTGCTTTCGGGCCCTAGCGATCCGTTACGGCCACGCATGTCGGCGACTCCCAGGTTATTCAAATCCCGTGTAGTTTGCGGATCCATATCAATCACCAAGTAGTAATACATCTGAGCCATTGATGAGCTGTCGGTAGCTGTGCAAAGCCCATCTGCAGGCGGATCTACTACCATGTCTGCGCTCAAGCTGGACATCCACCGCTGCAATGAGATGTGTCCATCTCGCGTAGAAGGCCTTGCTACAGGCACATTGTTTAACGCCATAGTCGAATGATAAGGGTGCCGCCCATGGCTACGAGTAAATTGTGCAATTGGCGAGCCTGACAGTGCAGAAACATCGTCTATTGCTCTTACTTTTGCCGGTTTGTGCTTGCGGTGACGACGATGATGGTGATGGCGGCGGCGATGCTCATGAACCTCACCACGATCTTCGGTTTCATGCAAATGGCGCCCAGCTGCTTCTTCAGTATCTATTCCTTGCTGGTCGTGGCTATGCAACCGCTGCCGACGCCTTTGAGTTTCCAAAGTGCTCTGCGTGCGGCAAGTATCACATTCAGGAGTTAGCGCCATCAGCAAAACGCGTACCGACGAGTTGGTGCTCAAGAGATGAATACGGCATGCTGAGTATTCGTTCAAGGCAAAGTCAAGCATCCTGCCAGTACTGCTGCTTCCCGGCAAATCAGCATCCGCATTATGACCCTTTAGATTTGCAGTGTTGCCTTCCCGAAGCGGACTTGAAACTGCAGGATGCTCCGATGCGTGAACATTGACATATTGCCCAGCAGTCACCACCGGCGCTGCTCCTGGCACCCGCCCAGAACCTCGTTTATAAGATTGCTTCGATCCCGACAGTCCACTTGCCCAAGGCGGTACAAATGACGATGCCATTTGCGGGCGGCCATCGTGGTGTAGTCGCGATTTAGCATCTATACTAGATGTAATGCTGCTATCATCACGTGCAGTGCGACGTCCATACGAGCCATCAGCTGCCAGGCTGTCACCAGCACCAGCATTACCGCGCGGATGATGTAGCAGCTTCCATGCAGGCTCAGGTGCCGATGATGCCACTATGTCTGCGCTCAAATGATGTTTGACACTGTTGCGAATGCTGATGGGATTCCGGCCTGTCCGGTACGAGTCGGATAAACGGAAGCGGTCGCTTAAATCCGACGTCCACGTAAAACCTTCGGTGTCATCAACCATACCTAGACCATGGTCATTTGTATAGACTTCATCTGGAAGCACGCCATCATATAAGCGGTAGCAGCCCGAGTGCAATGCCTGGTCCGCACACAAGTCAGGTACCTGCGCGTTTTCGCCACGCTCTTCGCCAGGCTGTGCTGTGGGCGGACGGCAACCATCGGTGTAAAAGAAATACCGTTCGGAATGATCCAAAAAGTACTCGTACATTTCGCGGTGCATTACCGGGAACTGTGCACGTACCAGCCGACGCGACGAAAACCGCGTGCTATAGTAGCGCTGCTGAGATAGTACGTCCATAAATAGCGTCAAATCCACATGAATGTGCAGTGCTTGAGCAACTGTTCGCTGCACCCGCCGTGCTCGCCGCACCCGCCGGCTATGCGTCTGTCGAGCATTGGACAAGTGGGCGGAAGACAAAACATGGCTGTCGCTAAGATCCGAGTCGCTGAGTTCTGGGTCGCTTGATGAGTAGTCACTGGCGTCCAAATCTGAATCACTGCTATAAACGACATACTGTTTTACGTCATTGAGGTCCGCCTCTTCTGAGCCATTTATGGGCCGCAACAAAGAAGCCACATAGCGCAGCTGGAAGTCATAGACAAAGCTCTTGGCATGCAGCAGCTTCTTGAACTTTGACAGCTCAAAGGTGAACTTTTGGATCGAGCGCTGGCTGATCGAAGATCGCACATAACCTGGTACAGCCGACCGCCACTCTGGGCTAAACCGATTCAAAGCGTGCATCCGAATTGAAAGCATCTCTGGGCGCACTTCCACATCAGTAACCAGACTTGAGCGCTCCGTATTGACAAACAGATATGCACCTGGGATCTGTATGCTTGGCAGTGTAGAAGAGTCGGCTTGCGAGCTGTGTCCGTAGGAATAGGTACGTGTTTCATCCAGCAGAGCATTGGTAATACGAGATATCTTGGATGAAGTGTAGCCCAGCTGCTTCAGTGTATCATGCCACAAGCACGGCCGCTCATACCGCCGAGCAACCACATATCCGGTGCTACACAGATAGTCGATATAGCAGTCAGCTAGATCCTGCAGCATGGCTGATACCACCCGGAATAGCCGTTCAAATGCATGTCGATCAGTGCCGCCTGGTTTGAGTGCCGAGCTGACTGGCAACGGTGCACAGACAAAGTGCAACAACCGAGCGTTTTCCAAAATGCGCCGGATATCCGCCAACGATATTTCTCCAGCTACATCCGATCCAGGTGGCGGCGCCTGTTCTGGCGCCTTACCCTTGCCACCAGCAGGTACGCTGAAGGTGCCTTCACTGCGCTGAACAGGCTCTTGCCGCTGCACATATTCAAGGCTTTTATTGCCCAGCGCACGAGCAGGCAGCGATCGAGATCCCAACCGCGGATCGTCCGACGACACTGATGAAGTATGTGTGATACTCGCCGCTTCGGGCATAGAAAACTGTCGAGAATCCACAGTAGGCATGGCATTGAATATCGCCAGTTGACGCCAGCGCTCAGCGATCTTCATTAGCTCATCGTAGCGCAATACTTGCAGAATACGTGTTTGGTATGCACGCATAAAGCGGCTGCCAATGCGGAACAGCGTGTCTGGATGCTGTGTATCCACATATGGCTGCGTGTAATCAACAAATGTCAGCTTGCGCGCCCATCTCAAGTGGTCAGGCTGCAGCTGGCGCAGAACCAACTCGGTTTTGGAGTCATTAAGCGTCATACCAGCTACCGGCGGAGATGCCACAAGCTGGGCCAGCTCAGGCGAGTTTTCGCCAAGGCCCAGCAGCTTCATATAGTCGGGCGAGATCTGACGATCAATATTGAAGTAATGGATCTGGTCGTCGCTGATCAGCTGCTTCAACAAAGCAAACTTGTTGATCAGGTCCCGAGTAACGTCACGATCCAGCCATGTGCTAGCTATGCCTCGGTGCCGTGCTTGCCGGTCATAGCCTGGGAAGATTCCACTCATATGCGACGCAAACAAACCCAGGAGTTGCTTGCGGCGGCTTTCCCGCTCCAGCCGTTGTTTGATCTGGTCGCAGATGCTATCCCACAGCCGGTGCGATATGTTGTAGCCAACCATTTCTAGCTCACCACCCACCATCCATACAAACATCCACGCAATGGCTGCTGTTTGGTTGCCGATCTGGACCGCGTAGTGGGTGATCTCGTCCTTGCTCAATTCCGAAGCTTCAGGATCGGCCACTGGCTTGTAGTCTGATGGAGATGGCTGCTTCTTTGGTAAGCTGACCGTTCCCTGCCGCAAAGATGCACCACGATGCTGCTGCTGCTGCTGCTGCTGCTGCCGCACCTGTAATGTACGCCGTGCGGGATGTAGAGTGTCACCCTTTCCACCCAAATTCCGTTGTGTCGCATAACGCCGCTGGCGTTGCCTGGGGTCGCCGCTCTGGCTCCACCCATGCACTCCCAAGCCATGCAGCTGCCCAGAGCCTGCACCTGATGTGCGTGCTGAAGGCCGCTGGTATCCTGACTCTCCAGGCCGCTTCATAAGCGACTCTAGTCTTCGGCTTGGGGTAGCTGCTGAGCTTGTTTGCGTACTTGGAGGAGTCCGCTCCAGTCGTGATGATGTTGATGCTCCTGGCCGGCTTGATTGCTGCTGCGACACAACGCTAGTCGAAACAGCTATATCTTCCAGCGGCAACGTGCAGATGATACAGAACGACTGACGAGTACCCTTTAGCGCCTTAGGCAGCATAGACACGTCATACACAACATCCAACGCCGTGTTGCGCTGACCAGGTGCGCGCAGTGTGTATGCAGGGAATAGTGACTTGGGTGTAAGCACATTGTCGTCGTCGCCGTCTCCGTCGAGTACCAGCGGATTTTCTAGTAGCCTAAACAGCGACGGATTCATTGGCGGACACAGGGCCTCAAGCACTCCCCGCAGCTCTTCAGAAAACCATTGCGAAATACCAGTCACTCGTGGCAGCTTTTGCCGGTGGTAACGCAACGACCGGACCGACTCTTGGCGTCCCCAATACTGCGCCATTTGGCGGGCAATCTCCATGGCATGTACCTGCCGCTTCGAGTCCTCTGTAAATGTGCTTGGTGCCCGAATCAAGTCCATGGCTCGTGAACGCTGTAGCGCCATATGTGCTTGCGCTGTCGCATCGACGCCAGCCACTGCTTTGGTGCTCAGATTCACCGTCACTGTTGTTGGCCGCGTATTTTCATGCGACTCCTCAGGGTAATTGACAGCATCGTTCAGGGTCACATAGGGATCGGGTAGCTTGATTGTAGAACTGCTAGAGTGACCCCAGCCAGCCGATAGGATTGGATAAAGGATTTGCTCCGACACGTAGTCGCCAAGTGCGTTCCAATACACACGCGACACATATGCCGACAGCCGATCCAGTCGCACACTGGCATTGCTCCACAGAGTAACTGCCAATACAGGCTTGTCTGCAAACTCGTCTACCTGCTCATCCATCAGCTCTGTCAAGTTACTAAACTCCGAGTTGTCCACGCGCAAATGCTGGCGTGCATCCTTAAACTGCCGCAGGTACTCGCTAAATAGTTCGGCAATTTCCGATGAAGGCAGTGCTGGCTGCTGTTCATTCGATTCTGCTGATAAATCCTGAGCTGGACGTGGGCTGCCGTTGGTAGGCGAAGTCGCTGGGTTGGGTGAGACCGGCGATGACATGCACGAAGCACGCCTTGTGGGCATCTGTGCATGTCGCTGAGTCGGGGACAGCGGACCGTCTCCATTAAGACCTGGACTAGCTGGGCTGGCAGTAGTTCGAGGGAACGGCGCCAGGCTAGAGCGGCGAGCAGTAGAAATCATCAGTGCATCATCAAATACCGAAGTTTGGCCATCTGCACGTGGCGGTATCAGTGCTGGATCGGGCGCAGGTAACTTCTCCCAAATCCCCTTCGATAGCACACGCTCTTTGGTCAGTGGCATCACGCCTATAATGGCAATGCCAGTGCCAATGTCGTTCATTTCCGGAGGAGGCGCACTGCCACTTCGCGTATAAAAGTTATACAAAAATGTCATGCGCTCAACTGGCACACGGCGCGGAGTCTGACGGTCATACTCCCAGCCATCCATAACGCGACTCATGTCATTGCGTAATGCAGGAGGCACGATGTCGCCAATAGGGATGGGTGCTTTGCCCCCTTCATCTGAATCGTTGGCTTCGTCATGGTGCTTGCGCAAGTGCAAAAACGAGCGGCGTATGGCTTTAGCCAAAAAGTCAGATGCTGGGAATGGCGATACAATGTCTCCAAATACCTGACGCATATGCTGTACCAGCCGGTTCAAGTTATGGACAAAGCTCGGCAGAGGCAGATACAAGATGGTGGGCTCTGGACTGCAATACGGGAACAAGAAATTCATGTCATGGTCGTTTAGAGCAATGCGGCGCAGCAGCATATCCGACATCTCTGGCATAGTCACATTCACGGTGATGCGCTCACCAATCTGCTGCACCAGGCTCTGTGTCATCTCGCGCCGTGGCCGGTCTACGCCATAAATGTGCAGAACAATGCACGGGACGGTCTTTTCTTCTGCGTGAATCGCTGGAATTGCATCGCTCAAGGAATAGTTGTCAAACACGGGCATTGAAGTTATAGATACCGTATGAGGCAGTCGATGGCTTCCATAGGCGGCAGAAATAACCGGATCGGAGACTAGTGCCGAGGTGCTAGCCACGTGAAGCGAGTGGGGCTCGCTGACATGCGTTTGCCACTGGCTATGATCCACATGAGTCAGCGAAGACATATAGCGGGTTGAAGGCGAACTGGGCGCAGTATCTTCGGCCACCGAGTAGCGCTGCGCGTTGTTGAAGAACAGCTCCGGAAGAGGAGTAGTGTACGGCACAGTAGATACAGCGTCAGCAAAAGTTTCCTGAGTAGGAGCATCTACGGTAGGAGTAAATGCGCTGGTGTTAGAACTAGAATTGCGACTGGTGCTGCTGGCCGACTCGCTAGTTCCAAAGGGATTGATGTGAGGAATGCGGTCAATAGTCAACAGCGCATAAAATATCGAGTCCCCATCGCGGACAAAGAACATGTTGCGCTGATTAACAAGACGGTTGTTCATCATGCCACTGGCCAGCACTGCTTGCACTGCCTTGTTTGGCGAAATGCGAGGGTGCAGTGAAAACGTGCTCCGGAACTGCTCAGGGCACACGTAAAAGTCAGGGTTGTCTGGGATAAATGACTTTAGCACCGAGGCAATGTCGTATGGATCACCTAGAGCTTTGCTGGATCCTGTAGCTGCCAAAGGACTGACTGGAACTCTGCTCGCCTCCTGCCGTTGCTGCTGAGCCAGCGACATGTCGGACTGTATTTCAGCATGGCTGCCCATGCGCGATGCAGAAGCATTGCGTGCAGCGTCCGGAAGCACCAGCTGATCAGGGAACTTGTGAGACTCGGCCATTTGCTCTAGCAGCAACCGTGTATTGGCTGCCTTCAATGCCACCATCAGTAGCTGCCGTGTAGCTGCCAGCACATTGTCAGCTGCTTCGGTAGTGACCGCCGAATAGTTGTGAGTAAGAATACGCACTCCATCTAGTGCCGCTGTAGGCCGGATCAAAAACCAAGACGGAATGGCACGGTCGACGACTTTACCATCAGCAGTCACAATGCTATCGCTAACTTCATGCTCATGACTCTGTGCTCGTACCTGCATGCGATCCGAGCAACTACGTACATCTCTCATATACAAGATGCCGCCTAGCTGCCGCAAGCGCCCAATAGGATGCTCCACGCGCTCATCCTCCTGCCGCAAAAGCTCTGCCATAACTAGATCCATAGCATGCCGAAGACGCGAGCTGTCAGGAGAAGGAATCAAAAACTTGAGGTCGATGCGGTTGTGCGAAAACTCAAACTTGTCGCTGGGCACCTCATCGTCAACGGTAGTGGCAATGGTGTGCCATACCTGGTTCAGCAGGGGCACGGTAGCTGGCCGAATGTCGCGCAGCGCATGCAGGGTCTCTTGCGCAATGAACCGCACTACTCGGCGGTGACAATGACGTACCAGTGCCAACTGATCGTGTGGCAGCCCCTGCAATGTCGCCATTTGTGCATTCGTATGCTGCTTGGCGATTTCTGCAGATGGCAGCCGGTCAGGGTCCACAGGCGCTCCACTTAGCGCAATAGGGTCAAACGCATTTGTAACCAGCGACGATAGCGACATGGTCTTTTGAAACAGCCGTGCAGATCGGCTGGATAGCTGCTGCTTGTCAGGCTTGGTCTCGAGCAAACTTTCTCCTGTAGGCGCGCTCTCTTCGTTGCAAGTTTCTTGCGAATCGTCGGGTAGGTACAGGCAGTTTACATGCATAATTGCCCGTACATTCGACAGCGGCTCAAAGTGGTCAATAGGAGGCCGCCATGGGATGCCTGCTTGCTCGCATAAGCGGGCCAGCGACAATGGCAATCCATCCATCCGCATGTTCAGCCGCTTTTCATGGCCGCCATCAGCAGCCAGCACCTCTAATGAGCACTGCAGGTTTATAAACAGCGGGTTCTGAGCCAGCTGCAGACAGATTTCCAGCTCTGAACGCTGGTCGCGTGCTGTGCGACAAAAGTAGTACCGTCCCTGAGCTGGATCGACGTCATAAGCCAGCGGTGTAAATGACTCGCACAAAAGCTCGCTGAACTTGTCTTGCAAACTCTGCCGGTCCTGCGCTTGCCACTCGCTATCTCTGTTGATGCGTGCTACGTCCTGACTGTGCAGAAAGGCAGTGATGTCCACGTCAATGGTCCTCCGTTTCCACAGCGTCGACTGCTGACATGCCACCAGGTCATCCACGGCCACATCACGCTTCAACAGTAAAGCCAAATATATCGTTTGCAAGTAGGTTTCCGAGTACATGCGCTCTAACCGCTTGATCTCCTCCAGCGCATATCTCGTGAAAGGAATAGGCACATCCCGCTGTCCCACAAACCCCTGCAACGCCTCTCCTGGGACTTTGGTATCGTCGCATTGCACGTCCAAAGGGCGCAGGTTTAGAGTTGTTTTTACAGCTCCATATGACTGAGCGTCCAAAACATGCACCTGGCGCCGCATCTCTGCGTTATCCATGCTGCACTCCATCACCAATGTGTATGCATTGATTGCCATTGCTCGAGTAGTCCGCACGTTACCAAACTGTCCTCGGATAGAGTCTTCCAGTGCCGGTGTAAACACGGGTGGGCTAGCAGGCTCTGAATCTGCCCGCCGCCGTCCTGTAGAATCGGCAGCCGAGTCATAGCTGGCCTCAGCTTCGCTGGCATGCTCCGACTCGTCCATCTGCTGCGTATGCCTACGATTAGGCGATGACAGCGACACGTTGGGCAGAATGACCATCAGAAATGACGAGTTGTTGGGAAGCCGGAACACGTACCATTTGTCCATATACAAGTGCTCGTCTAGCGCATTTGGGACTCCCTGCGCCTGATGCAGTCCTGGGATATGATCTGTTAGCTCGCTAATAATGCTGCTGGCAAACCTCAGCTTGTTGAATCTTTCGGCATTGACACTGATCGCGTCGCAATGCTTGAATAGCGCAAATTCAAGGAAGCACCGGTAAGCCACGGTGGTAAATTCGCCTGTGCTCATCCATGTAATGGACCGCTTGTTGAAAAACAGCTTGCGCGGGTGACCAGGATTAATGAGAGCAAGAATAAATGGGTTGTACTCGTTGGAGCGGTACTCTTGAATATGCGGATCATACTTGTACTCCTCGTTTTTATCAAACAGCGTTAGCATAAACCGCTCAAGCAGCGTTGCGCGCCGCTCGCTATTCTTCTGCTTCCGCTCTGGCGGTGGCCCCACATACTCCATTCGCAACTTGTGAGCCCTGACCAGCTGCTTGGCTTCCTCCCGATCGTGTGTTTTGTAGTACACATTGCCTCTGGTTCGACTGATGATATTGCCCTCTGTATCCAGCTCTTGTATCTCAACTTCTTCGTCCGAATCGGGCTCGTGAACAATCTCATACGTTGGGTCGTCAACCTTAACATCGTCAACATCGTCCGTGGGATTCCAAATAGCATATGCTGGCGATATGTCTGGCATTTGCAGTGTGCGCAAAGCTACACGGCTGCTGTTGACCACCGCCATAATTGAAAACATGTTCATGCGCCGGCTCTGGAACTCGGCCAAATTAGGCACTTTGAGCTGGAAGCACCGCTCAGGCTGCAGAATCTGCTGGAACGTACCCAATGGCGCCAGCAGCCTAAAGTCGTCTTCAAAAACGGTGCGGATAAACCGTGCTGACCATGGCTCAATCCACGTGCGTGCTGTCACCGAAGATTGCTTCATGTCCACTACAATCTGGTACTGGCATGCCAGTAGCAACTCTTCAGTATCATATCCTTCACGCTCATGGTAAAATGTCAAGCAAGTGTCGTATTGAGAAGACCCAGGACTGTTGAGTAGTCCCGTGCTTTCTCCTTTGGCATTCAGCAGTGTAAAGTCTTGCGCCAGCCGATGGAACCCTAGCGTCATTGCCAGTCGGTGCAGAGCCTGCTGCACAATCTCGCGATCAGATCCCTCGCCACTCAGATCCTCGCGCCGGCCTTCGCGTGCCAGGTACGTCCACCGCCATTCTACTACATAAGTGTGCAGGTCACCGATGTCGCGTGTGCTGAGCAAGTTTGACGCCACTTCGCTCGAGATATCCTGGTCCACCGGAAGCAAATGCAGTGGTCGAGTGGCTCGTGCCACTGATTCGCTGCTAGAGCTGCGGTACTCGGGACGAAATGAGTCGCTAAATGTCGGCAGACAGTCCATGACTATTTTGCGCGCATCAGCAGTGCCATTGAATAGATTGAACGTCACTCGCAGGATCCAGTTGGTGGCCATTTGCCAATGCGCGATCACAAACACTGGGATGCTGTGCGACTGCCGGAAGCTGTCACGCAGAAACACAATCGACGTGCCTTCTTCCTTCTCCAGCAGCGCCCATGTGCCCGCTTGGCATACATGAGCACGAAAGTCGTTTAGAACGCGCTGACCATGCTTAGCCGTTTCGGTAAAGTTGATTCCGTCTACATATGACAAGATCAAGTCCGAGTCAATAAACATGGATGCTGTATGCCGAAAGTTGGCCAGCGACTTGAACAGCACGCTAGGTCGCGCTTGCTGCATCACCAGATCATACAGATACCAGTGATGCGGGCCCCAGCTTGTATATTTAAGAAATACACTTGGATCAACCTCATCCGTAAACACGCGGATAGCCAACGGAATAGTTTCGTTGCCGCTTCGTGACGGCCCAGCAGCGGTTTTGATCACAGGAGGCACAAACACCGGCGGCGAATGCTTGGAACGCATTCGCGCCGAGCCAGATAATGCTGGAGGCAATGTGTATATCCGACGCAGCTGCTCGTCCTTTTCCACTATGGACTTTAAGAACGCATGCAGCCGGGCTGCTTTGTTGGATGGTTCGCCCTTTTTATAGTTGGTCTGCCGGCAGTGCAAGAATGCCGAAGTAAACAGTTTGTAAGAACGAATTACAATATCGACCATGTTTGCGTCGCGCTGGCCTCGGTCTTCAATAGCTGGCGTATCATCACCTTCTGGAGACTTATCTGGCTCCGGCTGCGTGGTATCTTCGTTGTTGCTATGGCCCATGTAATGCGTATTGTTGATGCGGTAAATAATAATAATGTTTGGGTGCCATACCAGCTCCATTTTGATGTTCAACCGCTCAGCCTGGCCCTCGCGGTCCAGCTTGTACACCTGGATACTGCGAACAGTGAACCCCTCGTTCATACGGGCTTCAATCAACATGCTAATGTTTACCGGGATAGGATAGTCGGTGTAGTGTGCCGTTACCGTATCCACTACTGGCGGCTTGCACTCGGAGCACCAGGGGAATCCAGTGTCTCGACTAGCCGCTGCTTGCAATCCACTTTCCTTTTTAGTATCCAAACGTTCGCGCGGCATATCACCCAGCCGCCGCCCGCCAAAAGTGGTCAGATCGTAGCGCTGGCGAACCGGCGTACGTGCCAGGCGTGTTTCCTTTATCAGCATTACTTGGTGATAAAAGTTCACCTGCTGTGGCAGTACAACATCTGGGCAGTCGCTGGCGTAGATAAACGACCCGTCCAGAGATGCAGCCAAGTACAGCAACAGCTCATTATCGCCTACAAACCCCAGGGTGGTCTCTGGAGTGAAGCCGCCACACGACCCTACCTGAATAAAGGTGCACCGGGTATTACGCCGTGCCAACGAGCTGGTAACCGCGTGTGCCTTTGATATGGCAAAGTTGGACCGCATCACGCCGTCAGTTAGATATACAAATGCTGGTGAGCACACTTCGGGCATCACTTTGAGGAAATAGTCGGCTATTTGCAAGGTATGCAGCAGAGGCGCGTCAGGGTCGTATTTGAACGTAAATGTGTCGCCCTTTTGAGGCCGCTTGCCACTGGCAGTCTCGAAGGGCATAGATCCGTGGCTCCGACGACTTTTGAAGCCGTTGGGTGACTGGTCCTGATAGCTGTCACTGTTCGGTGATGAATCGAGTGGGATTGGTGGTGCTGGGGGAGGAAAGCTGCCTAGCGAGTCCTGGATCTCACACTCGTAGTTGAACATAAAGTTGCGAATTGACTTCATAAAGTCAGGAATCCCTTCTCGAGTGACCATATGTGCATGAGCCAGGGTGCGACAAAACGGCAGCTTCTTGCGTCCTCGCTCAATAGGGTATGACCCTGGCGGACGCGGACAGTACCCAACGACGCTTGCGCATATATGTGGTTCAATCTACACTGCAAAGGTTTAGGGAATATGGTGTGCGTCAACGTGCATTGAATATAAGCATGCTTACCACATAGTTTGGCAGCCCCAATGTCGAGTGCACGGTAAACGGCTGTATCATGCCCATAAGGCACTTTTCGAGCGTCTCCAAGGCAGTTTGTATATGAATGTTGTTGGTGTTGGGGTCTAGCGAGTACATGCTCTGACTCATATCGATGATAAACACCACGTTATACTCGGTGTATATCGTCCAAAACACAGTGTCCTCGGTAAATTTGTATTTGCGATCCAGACTCTCTTCCAGCTGTGATATATCACTGTCTGTCCGGATACCAGCCGAGTATTCGGCGCGGTGCGGTAGGCCACGTCCATGTGAGTGAAGTGCTGGAGTTGAATGGTGTCGCGATGTACCATTTGCTGCAGAGAGGCTGTTGGCGTGGTGGCTAATTGGCATTACGTCGATAATTTCGTAAAACTGATTGTCCATTTCTGACAGCGACAGCGGAACGTGCAAATTGTTCAGCAGCCAGAGAGCATGGTCGGCGCGACGCTCATGTGTCGCGTCTTTGGTCAACAGAACCGCGCTTTGGACAACCACTGCCTCGTCGGCAGAACTGGTTCCGTTTCCGCTGGCGTTTTCACCGCCTTCGGACTGCTTACTGGTGCTCATTGGAACTCAGTTATTGAAAAAGCTTGAGGTATTTTTGAAAGAAAACTATTGATCAACAAGTTGTCTAATTGCATGCGTCGCTTTCAGTATGTTTTTCCTAAATTTTGCAGATATGGGAATCAACGGGATACTGGTTTGCTGCTGCCACTGCTCAAAATTCTTGCGAGCCACCTCCCCTGTATCAGCCTTGTTGGCTATGACTAGCGATGGACGGCTGGACAAGCCTTTGTGGTACAGGTCCAGCTCCTGCTGCAGCGCCAGCAGATCATTCCAGGGAGCTTCCCCGCTCACGTCTACAATATACACCAGCACGCGGCTTCGCTCGATGTGCCGCAAAAACGAGTGGCCTAGACCAATGTTTTTGTGCGCGCCAGGAACCAGTCCAGGTATATCGGCTATCGTTAGTTGAAAAGTATCGCGGAAATCGACCGTGCCAATGTACGGGTTCAGCGTGGTGAACGGGTAGGGTGCGATTTTGGGATGTGCATTAGAGACGGCGCTGAGAAAGGTAGATTTGCCTGCGTTTGGCATGCCCACCAGCCCAACGTCGGCAATGGTTTTCAGCTCTAGCTCGATAATTCGCCGCTGTCCTGGCAGCCCTCGCAGCGCGTAGTGCGGCTGGCGTTCTGTAGGAGAGATAAAATGCGGATTTCCCAGTCCGCCCAGTCCCCCGCGAGCTACCAACGCCCGCTGTCCCTGCTCGGTCAAATCAATGTGCAACTGCTGCGGATGGTCCAGCTCCCATTTGAAGGCCTTGAATTCTGGCGGCAGCCGGACTTTGGACAGTTCGTTTCGGTCCTCCCACTGAGGATAATGCACAAACCACGACTCCTTGCTCTGCCGATATTCTCTTTGATCACGTTCAATCTCATTCACAAGGGTATTTAGAAACCCTTTCTCGGGGATCTCGCTTGTCGGAGATTGTTCGGGCATGATTTCCCGCACTATGGTCCCTTTAGGCACCTTGACTGTCAGGTCTTTGCCTCCGGCCCCGTGCATAGATTTGCCCTGCCCGTTGCCGCCCGAACGTGCCTTGAGCTGACGTTTGACGCAGCTTAGACTGGTCTCGTTGTCGTCGACTTCCAACCATACGCTGCCTCCGTTTCCGCCATTGCCGCCATTTGGAGGCCCATTCGCCACCATGGTATCCCGAAAGAAGCTCACACAGCCATTGCCGCCAGCTCCGCCAATAGCTGTGCAGCGCATATAGTCTACAAAATTGCGCCCTCCCAGCTTGCTCTTGGCTGGGTGCCGTACATCTGCGGTTGCTGCTGCTGATGAGTCGGTTGCCGGTATGGTATCGCCTGTTTGACTGTAGAACCGAATACAGCCGGTCCGTATAGCCGACTGTACAGTAAGGCGAGATAATTGCATAGTCGGCAATTCGAGCAGCAAATTAGTCAGCAAACTACTTTTAATCCAAGTGCATTTCGGATTTTATGGGAAAAGAAGCCCACATGAAATGCTGGCACAGCCAATGCACACGTGCGCCAGTATTAAAGCTTGATTCAGACGCAGCAAGGTGAAATACCAGCGCATGGTCCAATAGAAGGTGAGTTAACAGTCAGCTTGTAATTGCGCTTGGAGCTATAGGCTCAGTTGCTCAGACTTAGCAAAAAAATCTCAGTGCTCGAGATTTTTACTGGCGAAAAAATTTTGCGCAAGAAAAAGAGGAAAATCGGCCTTTATCTTAACACAAGAGTGATTTGTCAGCCAAGGATTTTTAAGACCTCGCGTCCAGAATTCTGGTCTTTTTTCACTCTAAATTTTATTTTATTTTTGTTCACATCTGAACTAAACGGATCTGGATTTCTGATATCATTTTGTTCATCACGCACTAGTATTATATAGCAGATGGGTCTCTTATCTTTGGGAACACCACTTCCTTGGGAGCAGGCTAAAGGTCTAGCGCGTGAGGTGCGCCAGCATGGAATCGAGCAGTTCCTCCATATCTGGCGCAGCACCAAGGACAGACAGAAAGACCGGCTACTGTGGGGCGACGAGGTAAGTTGTATACAATCGCTAAATACTATCTTTTTATCTAATGGCCACGATACGTAGATTGAGTATATGCTTATATCGCTGGACCACGAGAATCGGCGCGCTCGTCTATCTCAGCGTGGACACGAGCTGCTCACCACGCTGCAGGTTGAAGAGAACGAAAGCCAGAAGCTTGCAAACCAGACAGGCGCCAAGCCCAACCTGGAAGCGCTTTGGCGGCCAGAATTCGGTAGATACATGATTGAAGGTAAAGCTACACCTTGTTTTGCTCGTTCTGGGAAAAAGAGTTTGCGGTGGCATCGCGTGCATGGCTAATTAATTGATGTTGCTTCTCATTGTGTCCCAGAAAAGCTATCGGCTAAGAATAACCAATGCCAAAGCTGGCTGAAGACGCCATTTCTGCATCAATGTCTAATTTCTGCCCACATTAGCTGCATTGAAGTGGCCAAGTTCTGTGGCATTGAGACCTCCCCCTTTTTTGTCGGCAGATGCGAATAGGGCATGCCGTATTAATGATATGCTAATCACTTGTAGGAACGCCTGGACATCCTTATAACTCAACTGTCTCTGAGCTTGCCAGCGTGGAAGCTAACATGAAGAGGCGGCGGGAGATTGTCTCCAGCCTGATGAAGGATAACGAGGTCATTCTCTCGGTGGGCAGCTATCCCCAGCTAGGAAGCGGCGACTTCCTCGAGCCGCCTCACAAGGCAAACGGAGCGTTTTCCCAGAGTCTGTTTTTGCCAGATGAGGTCATCAACCCGCATCCGCGCTTCCGCACGCTGGCAGCCAACATTCGCCAACGCCGCGAATCCAAAGTCCGGATAAATATGCCAGTATTTCATGATCTGAATACGCCGCAGCCATTTGTCGATCCCACCATCCCCTACGATCGCAACCTGTTTGCTGGTGACAAGGAGGCCAAAGAGGGCGCAGCATTGCCTGACCATATTTACATGGACGCCATGGGCTTTGGCATGGGCTGCTGCTGCCTCCAGATCACTTTGCAAGCGCCCAATGTGGACCAGGCACGCAGGCTGTATGACCAGCTAGCCACGGTCGGCGCCGTTATGATGTCGCTGTCAGCGTCATCGCCTATTTTTCGCGGATACCTGGCTGATGTGGACTGCAGATGGAATGTCATTGCCGCTGCTGTTGATGACCGCACGCCCGAAGAGCGCGGAGAAAGGCCGCTAGCCAAAGACCGCTTTGTCATCAACAAGTCGCGGTACGGGACAATTGATACCTTTTTGGGAGCAGAAGACGGGCTGTTCAAGCCCGAGTACAACGACTTGCCGCTGGTGTATGACCACGACATATACAAGTATCTGCTGGACAACGATATTGACGAGCTGCTGGCCAAGCACATTGCCCATTTGTTTATCCGGGACCCACTGGTCATTTTTGAGGAGCTGCTGGACCAGGACGACGCGATTTCCGCAGACCACTTTGAGAACATCCAATCGACAAACTGGCAGAACGTGCGGTTCAAGCTGCCGCCGCCCAACTCGCCTATTGGCTGGCGTGTCGAGTTCCGGCCGCTTGAAGTCCAGCTGACTGACTTTGAGAACGCCGCGTTCTCTGTTTTTACAGTGCTGCTGGCTCGCGCACTGCTGGCATTCCCAGACATCAACCTGTACATTCCTGTGACCAAGATGGACATAAACATGGAGCGCGCGCACCACCGGGACGCGGTGCTTGACGAGCGGTTCTTTTTCCACCGCAGCTGCCCAGCCGACAGCCAGAACTATCTGGCAGAGCTCACGGCCAACGAAATCATCAATGGCTGTGCAGAATTCGTCGGGCTGGTACCAATTGTACAGATGTATTTGGACTCTATCAGCGTTGCTCATACAGTACGGCGTCGGATTGACAACTACATTCTGTTTATTCGGGGCCGCGCCAACGGCACAATCATGACTGCCGCCGCATGGATGCGCAACTTTGTACGTAACCACCCGGCGTACAAGTTCGACTCGGCTGTTTCCAGCGAGATCAACTATGACTTGGCTGTGGCGTTAGACAACATTGCCAGCGGCCGCTTGCCGGCTCCAGAGCTGCTGGGCGCGGGCAATACCGCATAGCCTTTTTTTTCATTGTGTGCATGCAAAGATTTTCTTCAGGATCACCAGAAGGAATATGTAGAATTCAGGCAAAGGTAGATCGTTGGGATAAAATGAAATCGCTATGCTTCTCACCCAAGTTTCTGGAATGGGCCAGCAGAATCATCCCAAAAAAAGGGAACGCACAATCTGGCTGGACAAAACAGAGCCTTTTTGAAAATGCATCCCCCAATTCGACGCTTCCCGCCTTGTGGCGCCGGGAAAGCGGGAGGGACCCAATGATGTCACTGCTGCAGGACGGTTTTTCCAAACATCTGCCTGCCTGTAGCCACGATGAACAAAAAAGGGATTTTTTGGGCAACTGTGCTGTAAATGGGAATTCAAAGTTGAGCAAATCATAAGCTTTTTCCTCTTTCCTTTCCTTTCTGATCAGGAACCTTTTTATTTTCTGCATATTACCATCATCGTATATCCACTTCATCCAGATAAAAGAGAAGCTATATCTTACCTATCCGTGGCGCCGTACGCAATGGACAGTGCTCATCCGACAAAAATGTACTCCTGGAAGGAGATTCTTCCTCGTATGGAGGAAATCCGTGCCGAAGCAACAGAGCAGTTTATTGATGCATGGAAAAACTCGCAAGCTCGCTACACCCACGACTTTACCTGGCATGAAACTGTAAGTTCGGCGTTTGCCATCTATGTGGAGCATGGTATCTATTTGTGCAGCAATGATGGATAAATGGGCAGGAGCAGGAGACAATATGTGACCTTTGTTGGCACAGCCTAGCTTGGCTGGCTACAACAGCACCTAAATCTGTCATAAGGACCTTTGATCTGGCTTGGGGTAACGGCATGCTTTGTCTGCACAAGCTCGTTCATTTCTCTGTGCTTTCTTTGGTTTGCACCCATACAAATGGGATACAAGAGCAAGCTATGCATTTTCCCTTTTACAATTGGCAAAAGCATTGCTCACTTTCTGTGACAAGTCACGCGTACTTATCCCTCAGTGTGTGTTTTTTCTGGACACTCTGCTTGCGCTCTGTTGTTGCGGATATAAAAGTCCGGCAGCCACTGATGGCTTTCTACAGCATGGCTCTGCAAGCATTCTGCTGAGCACATTGTAAATTATGTGCACATACATACAGATGGGAGAGATGTGTATTGTTTTAGCAAGTTGATGTGAAAAAATTAGGCCGCAATGTGGAATTTTGGCTAATATCTTGTTATGTAGATGGGTTACGTTATTGTGAAGCGGGATGATGCAAACAAGCGTATAATTCTTAGTCCGCGATGTCCCGAGCTGCTCAAGGAAATGGGACTTGTTTTTGATCCTGGGTTGGTTGGTGCTCATCCTAAAGAACCCAAAGCCTGTTCTTCGGCAAGGCCGCTGGAGGAGGCGACAGAAACGCACTGGCGCCCCGCCCACGCGCGCTTTGCACTGCGCTGTAAGTATCATGGGCATGCTGCATGGACTTCTCTTCAAACTCTGCCGGCTGTGCGGCTAATGCAGAATGACTTGTTTCATTTCCCAAAGGATGGCCACCTGCATGATGTCACTCTGAAACCACACTTGAGCAGCCTTTCCGTGTATCAATAGTGCAGGTTTGCGCAAATAGTAGCGCCCGACCTCGTTTTCTCGGATATAGAGTGGAGCATATAGCCCAAAAATCACCCTCCCGCGTGTATATGCACCACTGTTGCTTTCTGCATTGCTATTTTGCTGTTGCACTACTCTATTGTCCAAAAGCTAACTGCGGCATTATTATTTTCAATGTAGGCGAGCCGCTGTATTTGCGAAAGTTTTCTCTTGAGCAGCTCGCTATACACTCTGTAGAGTGCCTGAGAGAGCGCCGGCGTATAATCAAAAGCATGTTGGACCCCGATGAAATGCTGCTGTCAATAGGCCAGTTTCCTTTGCTGGGTGCGGGAACCTACATTGATCACCAGACTCCGCCCAATGGCCCTCTTCTGCGAAGCCAGCTGCTATCGGATATTTGCCTCAATCCCACCCCACCATTCACACTTGAAATAGGCGGCATTGTTGACCGCCGGGGGGTTGTACCATATACCGGAGTTCCTATCTACCATGACACCAACACGCCATGGCCGTTTGTCGACGAAAGCATGCCATTCGACCCATTTAGCGAAGGGATTATGATGCCCACTGGCGAAAGCAATCGCGACTCAGCATGCTCAGTTGCTAGCTCTCCTGTTGCAGACATGGCCAACCGCAACACTACAAAAGACAATAATGAGGAAGCACGAAGCACTGCCCAGTCTGTACCGGCTTTATCGCGGCCACTGCTGTTGGACCCCCCATCCAACAAAAACTGCCTGTTGCTGGATTCGCCACTGTTTGGAATTGGCAGCGGCGGCGTACTGCGGGTGACGCTGTGTGCTGCTGATCTTGACGAAGCACGCGTGCTTCACGACCACCTGGCGCCGATCGGCGCAATAATGGTAAGTTATTTCCATCCCTTTGCTTCTGCCAATCCTGGGGCGCTAAATGACACATTATGTTAGGCAGCATTGACGGCAGCTACACCAATTGTCAAAGGGCATTTGGTTGACCGCGACTGCTACTGGGACGTGCAATGCAGCACTGTTGACGACCGCTCAGCACAAGAGCGAGGCATCGTGCCGCTAACCACTGCCAAAGGCACGCTGCTAAAGTCGCGCTACGGGTCCATCGACACGTATCTGGGACCCATAGACCCGCAGCCCGAAGATGCATTCCGTCGGCAGTACAACGACAACCAGTTCACCTACGACAAAGGCTCGTATTGGAAGATGCGGGAGGGCTGCGGCATCGACAATTTGCTGGCGCTTCACGTCTCTCGCCTGTTTGTTCGCGACATCCATTATGCGTCAGAATATATGTTTGAGAGCAGCAGCTCTGGAGAAAAGAGCAATATGGCTGATGGACAGGAGCACTTTAAGCGCTTTTTAGGGTGCAGCCGCCAGAATGTGTGCTTGTATCCGCCAAACAAGCATACCGGCAGCGGCTGGGAAGTGGAGTTTATGTCTCTAGAAGTGCAGCTGACTGACGAGGAGAACGCGGCGTTTATTACGTTTATTGTGTTGCTGAGCCGAGTGATTATTTCCTACCGCCTCAACCTGTATCTGCCCATAACGCTGATGGACCACAATATGGCTAGATCGCAAAAGATCAACGCAGCCCGTGAGCAACTGTTCTTTTTCCGGCGAGACGTGTTTGGTGGGCGGGATGGCAAGTCTAATGGATCTGGCCGCATCTCAAAGCGCATCAGCAAGCCCGGCGCATGGCATACCGCACAGCATTCAAACGGATCTTCAAGACCGGATTTCGGGATATTTAGCTTTTACAACTCGGACCAGCCCGAAACCGCCGAGTATGTCGAGCTAACTGTCGACGAGATCATTAATGGATCAGAAACCTACCGAGTCACTGGCTTACTCAACATCATGTTTAACTATCTGCATACCCTGCGCCTAGAGTACGATGTCGAGCAGGCGCTGCGTCGCCAGCTGCTGCTAGTTAAAAAACGTGCCAGCGGCAAGCTTTGCACGCTGGCCACATGGATGCGTAACTTTGTACACAAGCATCCTGATTACCGCCAAGACTCAGTAGTTTCGCAGTCCATCAACTATGACATGCTGCGAACTATGAACGACATTGAAGAAGGCAAAGTAACTGCGCCTGAACTGCTTTAGATCTCACTTGCATCAATATAATATCCTTTTATTCCGCGCCACAGGGCTGCGCTTAATTGGCCCATTTCGCCACATCACACTCGGGAACACCCTCTTTTTCTTCTAATTTCGAAAAATGCTCGATTTTGTTGTTTGTGTGGGTGGAATTTACGTGTGCTTTCTGACGTGGTCCACGCTCCAAGAGCGTGTAACTACAGCCACGTATGGCGCCGACCACCAGCGGTTTCGATTCACTATTATCCTAAACTTGCTCCAGGCCATGGCTGCATCCTTGGTGGGCTTTTCTTACATAAAAGTCATTCAGAGACAGCCCATGCTGCAAATGACCAGGCATCGGTGGAAGCGGTTTTTCCAAGTGGCGTTCCTCAACTCGATAGCATCGCCCTTTGGATACATGGCGTTGCGCTACATAAACTACCCAACAATGACGCTGGCAAAGACATGCAAGATGGTGCCAGTAATGCTGATGAATAAGGTGCTTTATCGCAGGCACTATCCCACACACAAGTATGCGGTAGTAGCAATGATCACGCTAGGCGTCTCCGGGTTTATGTTGTTCAAGAGCAGCTCCAAAAGCACAAAGGAAGCTACAGAGAACAGTCTATATGGGCTGGTTCTGGTTCTGATAAACTTGGCAATTGACGGGGCAGTTAACTCGACGCAGGACCAGGTGTTTTCTGAAGACAAGAAGATAACTGGCCAGCATATGATGTGTCTGATGAATCTGTGTAGCTCCATACTGATGTCGCTGTGGCTGCTGAATCCGTTCAATCCGGAGCTGTCAGAAGCAGCAAGCTTTCTTTACTCGCACCCTCGTGCCATGATAGATATCGGCATGTTTGCTATCTGTGGCGCGATGGGCCAGTGCTTTGTGTTTTACACGCTGGCAAACTTTGGCTCACTTACTCTAACCACGGTAACGGTTACTCGCAAGTTCCTTACCATTCTGATATCGGTGTTTTACAACGGCCACAAGCTTAATGTGCGGCAGTGGTCTGCGGCTGGGCTGGTGTTTTCGGGCATTTCTCTTGACGTATATATGAAGCAGATGGCCAAGCAAGCAGTCATTAAGGCTGTGGATGCCAAGGAGCCAGTCAGCCCAGAGCTGAAGGAGGAAATAGAGGAGGATATTGATGAGGATGGCCCAATGGAGTCGCGTGAGATTCCTGAAATAGCCGCTTTGCGGTCTGGAGTCACGATAAAAGACCGGCCATTGCCAGTTGGAACTGCCAGAAGACGTCGCATGGTTGATGTGGTAGCATCATAGATTTAATGTAAAACCCTCTTTTTTCTCTATTTTTTTATTTCTCGAATCAAAGTGTACTGTTTTTTTTTCTAAAGCGCATCTATAACCAATTCAACTCAGATGACCAGTTCAAGCGACCTGCAAAGCCTGCTAAAGCGGCTGGAGAAGGCAACTTCACGGCTGGAAGAGTTATCATCGAAGCGCAGCGAGTCCAAACCAGCAGATGGTCCCAGAGCAGCTGGACCATCAAGCGATGCCGGCTCAGACAACAAGCCAGTGCGCGAGTACGAGATGGCAGTGAAGCCGCAAGTAGACAACTTTGTCGAGGTCTCAAGCAAGATTGGCGGAGTAGTTGGCGAGCAGGCGCAAATGATAGCTCAGCTATTTGCCGCCCAGCAAGACTTTATTCGCATTGCCACGGTGACCAAGAAGCCATCGGACTCACAACTTTCGCAGCTTTTGGGCCCGCAACAAGAGATAATTCAAAAGATTGTTGCAGTGAAGGATAGCAACCGGCCATCAGAGTTCTTTGACAACTTGTCGGCTGTTGCTGAAGGCATTGCGGCATTTGGATGGGTTGCTGTGCAACCGACGCCGGTGCCGTATATTAATGATATGAAGGAATCGGCCGAGTTTTATTCCAACCGGGTGCTTAAGAAGTGGAGAGATAGCGACTCTAACCAGGTCGACTGGGTTAAGGCGTTTTTGAGCATCCTGAGAGAAATGGCAGCATATGTTAAGCAGTACCATACGACTGGAATGGTCTGGAATCCTCATGGAGGGGAGCCTGAGCAGGCAATACAGTCGATCAAGGGCAGCTCAGGACCGCCTGCTGCTGGCAGCTCTGGAGGCGCACCACCACCGCCGCCGCCACTGCCTACTGCGGAACAACTGACAGAGTTCAAGTCGGGAGCAGCAAGTGCTGAAAAGGAAGAAGGTTCGGCTAGAGGTGCGTTGTTTGCCGATCTCAACAAGGGCAGCGACATTACTAGCGGACTGCGTAAGGTGGACAAGGACCAGATGACGCACAAGAACCCAGCATTGCGTTCAAATAAGCCTGTCAAGGTTCCAGCCAACACGGCAGCTGACAGCAAGCCCAAGGCAGCCACGTCTCGCCCAAAGCGGATGGAGCTGCAAAACGACAAGTGGTATGTGGAAAACTATGGCACAGAGCACCTTACCATCGAGGCCACTGCGACTAAGCAGACCGTCTACATGTACAACTGCAAGGGTACTACGCTAGATATCAAGAACAAGATCAACAGCGTGGCTATCGACAACTGCCAAAAGTGCGGTGTGGTGTTTGATTCTCTAGTGTCGCAGTGCGAGATCGTCAACTGCAAGTCGGTTCAGATTCAAGCGAGAGAAACTGTGCCGTCGGTGCTTATTGACCGTACAGATGGCGCGCACGTCTTTTTGTCGCAGGAGGCGAGAGACCAGACACAGATCACCACTGCCAAGGCCTCGGAAGTCAATGTGTCGTTCCCATATGAGACCGAGAACCCTGAAGATGACAACTTTGTCGAGCAGCCAGTCCCTGAGCAGCTGCAAACAGTGGTAAAGGATGGCAAGCTGGTAACGACTGTTCTTGAGCATGCAGGATAGCTAGATGTTTTCTAGTTTTATTAGCATTACTTGGTTGATTTTTACCATATTTTTATGCGTTAGTCATACGCAGCATCCCCATAAGCACCAAGCTACATTTATTTGCGCTGAAAAGGCGTAAGCTTGCCTGGTTTAGATATAGCGAAAAGAAAACATGCCCTTTCATAGAAAGAAACCATTTAGCGCCAAGAAAAAGAAGGCCCAGCTGCAATCCAAACGAGCTACCAAGCGAGAACAGCATTCAGAGAATGACGTTGACTGGAACTCACCGGAAGACCAGCCGATAGTAGCTTCAGCCAAACCAGCATTTAAGTTACAGCAGTCAGTAGCCGGAGATGGACGAAACAAGCTAACGTCGCAGTTTGACAAGCTGAGTCGGGTAGAAATTGAAGCCAACAAGAGACGCAGCATGCAGCCTCTGAAGCGACTGGACCCTCGAGAAGGGCTGATAATGTCGTTCGACCAAGCATATTCAGCCGACGTGGATATCCCCGTAAGACCAGAATGGGAATACGGCGAGTCCAAAGAGCAACTAGAGGAGCGGGAACTCGAGTATTTCAATGGGTGGTTGGAGCGTTTACAAGAAAGCAAAGATGAAAGCGCAGTAAGCCTATATGAGAAGAACCTGGAGGTGTGGCGACAGCTATGGCGAGTAGTGGAGATCAGCGATATTATGTTGCTTATAGTTGATATTCGGCACCCGGTGTTGCATTTTCCGCCATCACTTTACCGGTATATCACGGAAACTACCGGGAAACCTCTAGTGGTGGTGTTGAATAAGATCGATTTGGTGGCCGAAACCACTGTTCAGGCTTGGATGCACTACTTTAAGCAGAAATTCCCGTCTGTTGTGCTTACACGGTTCCGTTGCTTTAAAGATCAGGCGCTGGTCGACGACACCAAGTTGGCTGATATGAAGATGCGCAAGAGCAGGCCACGTAAGCGCACGCATGATGCGCGGCTGGTAGGCGACTTGTTTGCTGCTTGCCGCAGTGTTTGTGAAAAGAGCAAGTTGGACCTGGTTGACTGGAACGAACTCATTGCTCGCTATACTGATGATGCTGAAGAAGAGGACGAGGACGAGGACGAGGATAAAGATGAGCAGGATGGATCTTCCGATGAAGAGGAATCTGATGTGGAAGAAATGGAGAACACCGGGCATGGCGAACGAGTAAACAGCAAGTATGTGACGTTGGGACTAGTAGGGCATCCGAATGTAGGAAAGAGCACGATCATCAACAGCATCATGCAACGCACAGTGGTTAGTACCAGCCGTACTCCTGGACACACCAAGCATTTCCAAACAATCCATGTAACTCCGACACTCCGGCTATGCGATTGCCCTGGCCTAGTGTTCCCTTGTGTGGTAGAACGACCAATGCAAGTGCTTGCCGGCCTATACAACATTGCTCAGGTGCAAGAGCCATATACATCAGTGATGTACTTGGCTGAACGAGTGCCGGTAGAACGGATACTGACGCTGCAACCGCCCGTAGATAATCCTGACCTGCTTCAAGGAATAGACTACAAGTGGTCGGCATGGTCGATCTGCGAGGCATTTGCTTATGAACGAGGATTCTACACGTCCAAGGGTGCACGTCCAGATGTGTACCGCGCAGCATTGCATATTCTGCGGTGGGTATTGGATGGCCGTATCCTTTTGTCATTCAAACCGCCAAACTTTTTTGACAGTCTTGAGTATTTGCGTGCAGCTGCCAAAGAAGAAGAGCAGCAGAGCAGAGGACAAGAGTCGAAGGATTCCAGTACACATGAGGCGTCTAGTGATGATGAGGATTCGCCGCAGCCTGTGGCCCAGCAGTCGATGTTTGCACTACTTGGTGAAGAGAGCTGCTAGTGTTTCCTTTTGTGGCTATAGAATATACCAGCAGAATATGACTAAAAGCCATAAGTTGTTTTCACATTAATGACCAATTGCAGCCAAGACTTGATTAATTTCACTTACTCTTTTATTATAGGTGCATTTTTATGTTATATAGCTTAATGGAACCAACAGTAAAGAACAAGATATTGGTACTTGGACGCTCGGAGGTCCAAAAGACAGCACTAGTACATTCTATAATCAAGGGAACCACACATATCAGCGAAGCGAAAGAAGAGGATATTGGCAAAATAGAATGGCAGCTAGAAACCCGATACTTTAAGACGCAACTAGAGTTCTGGATAGACAACACAGAAGTATCTGACACATACAAACAGCAAATGGAGCAATGGCTAAACTCCACAGAAAACACCAACCTTGTAGCTTCCATTGCACTAGATGAGGAGATGTCCGAGCTGCAAAAGCAATTGAGTGATGTGGTTGATGCAATCTTGTTTGTTTTCGATCCATCTCAACCCCAAACATTTGTAGACATCGTGCCCTGGGCACGGTATGCGCATACATATGAGCCAAACGTGCTGCTTTGCGTAGCGCTGGGCGATAAAGCAGCAGATGAAGCCAATGCAGATAGGTGGTTTGACTGGTGTGTAAGCAATGGATGGGAGTGGGTGGATCTGACTGATCCGGATCCGCAGACCGAGTACACAGTTGCTCGTATCCGTGAAGCCCTATGCACAAACGAATGGGATTCAATGGAGGCAACCACAGATCGCTCAAAGCCACCGAGTGAAGGGTCACCGGGTCCACAGAACGATAACGTAGAGCTACAGGGACCTGAGCGTGAAGAGTGGGAGCGGTTCGACGAGGTCGCTGGTAGCATTGACAGTAGGCGGGTGGATAACTTGCACCGAATGATGTTTGATGAGATGTCTTCTGATAACATGTCTGTGCTAATAAGCCAATTGCACGAGCAGCGCAAACAACTGGCACAAATGGATCCGGAACAAGCGCGGATTAAAGCTGCCGAGTTGGCCATGGCAGTAACCAAGCACTTTTAAGAAACAATAATTATATAAATAGGAGAAATAACGCAAAAAAATGTATTACAGACGATTGCCAGGAACTAAAAACAATACCAGGGTAATTAGAGCGGATATTCCGGCAGTAACGACAAGCAACATGGTGGCACGCTTCAAATGCGAGTGCCGAACAGTTGAATCGCGTACTTTACCAAAGGACCAGGCGGTAGCCTCATAGCGGCCCAGCAGAGCCATAAAGGGATCCAATCGAACGATCCCCGCAAACGCATAGGCAAAGCCAGGCCACAGCGCAGCCATAGGCAGCCAGCGCCAGCCCTTTGGCTTGACATCCAGGAAGATAAGCGCTAGTTGGAACGTCAACGCTACAAAGATCAGCGCCAGACCAAGCGCAATCCTCGGTGCTGCCGTGCCCCGTGTAATGTTATGGAACAGCTGTTCGCGCAAAAACCGCAAGTGCGATTCATGCCGCATGGCCTCGTAAGCATGCCGTTTGACTGGCGCAAACAGCTGCGCGTCAAACCGCTCATCCCGTTCTATTCGCGACGCGATCTCCTCGCGCATCTTGTCGCTTACGCGCAGCTCCGCTGGAGATCCCGAAATAAGGTAGTGGAAAAACAGCTGTTCAGCTGCCCGCCGCATCTCTGGTTCAGTAGGCATGCTCATCAGCTCATCTTGCTGTGGAGGAAGAAGCGGCTGGCTATGTGGCTCGGCTTCATTGTGAACTGGTTCGCCTGAGAATATGCGGTTGAAGAACCCGCGGATACCACGCTGGCGCAGCTGATGCATGGGCGTGTCCAGCGTAGGGCGGCCACTGGAATGCGCAGCTGTAAAGGGACGGTGGAAATGGGTGCACTGCCGGTGCTCCGTGCACGCCGACTCCTGCGCTGCCTTGGTGGTTTTCAGAGACAGCTCCGCCAGGTACATATTAAGCTCCCGCTCTTCAGTGTCAAACGTGTCAATGTGCTGCTCGTGCAGTTGAGAAAATAGCCGATCATTGGCTGATGTGCCCTCACGCAGGCTTGAATGTCCCAAAGCCCCGCTTTCCACCCGGCCGGTTCTGTGCTGTGCGCCCAAAGAGAACCCCGATGTTTGCCGCGCAATTTCCAGCTGCGGTGGCTCCTGGCGAGTGAATTTGCGGTACAGTGCTTCGTAGTCAGCTAACGATAGCCAGAACTCCAGCTCTTCTGCCCCGCACTCGATGTTGGCCAGATACTGCCAGTAGTTGTACAGGCACAACGGCTCCCTGGCTCGCCGCAAAAGCGTGTCTTCCAGAGATGGTAGCGACCGAAGCATATGCGACATTACCGGCGAGTTGACTCCCGCAAATGCCAGGCGAGACCCTGGCGGCGGCACAATAAGCGGGTGCGGGTCCAATAGCGATGTTGTAATCATCATCTGGTTGTTTGGAACTTCCTTTTCCTGAACATTCCTAATCAGCGTACCGCCCGATGGACGCTGCCCCTGTCGCCGGTTACAGGCGCTTTGAGCGTCAGGCTCAATATACGGCGACCCATGCACCGTGCTACCCACGCCTGATCCCGAATCATGGTGCTGCATATACCGAGGTAGCAACGCCTGCTTGGAGGTGTTTTTTGAGCCGCTGTCTCCGTCGTGCCGGGCTTTGGGAAATAATGCAGTGGCGTTATTCAGTGCATGCTCGGGGACGTTGCTGCTGTCGTCTGTTGCCGGAATTGTTACTTCTGACCCTCCTACTTTCTCACTATATACGACTGGCGAGTAGAACGTCGAGTCTTTTGCGCCTGCTGTTCCCGGACTCGAGTGTATAACGGACGGCGTGTCCTGTTGTTTCTCCATTAAATAACAAGAGCTCTATAAATCAGAAGAAAAAAAACAAGCAGCGAATTAGCCAAAATAAAGGGAAAAAGGATTGGACAGTAAGAATCATTCAAGCTTGGCGCACATAAAAGATACTTTTATGAAGCGCCACAAGCACTTTGAGACATCCTGGTGCTGTCAATGTACCCAGCAACAAAGAAACAAGGCTGTTTGCTGCCTAAGCTTACAGGTCGTTGCCGTGTCCCTCCTTCTTCGTGGCGCACCATCCCTCCTTTCTGTATCAGCCAGCAAGATTTTGTATGTTCCTTCTCAATCTCTATTATCAGCGATCATGCAGCTAGTTCCGCACAGACACTAAAAATAGGAAATCTTTACCTTGAAGTTGTTTGCGGCGGACAGGGGGGAAAATAAGCGTAATGTAAAGGTCGATTCGTGATAGTAAGAGAAAGGGGGAAGTAGAAGGGAAAATAGAGAGGGAGGAAAAACGAGTAGAAACAAAAAAAAGTTTGAGTGGGTTCTTTTGAAAAGAAAACAAAAAAAAGTTCTTGGTCGATCCCTCTTTCCTTTCCATGCGGTAATGCGATGAAAACTGGCAATCGTTAATTTCCTCAGCTGTAGAAAGTGGCACTTTATTTTTGCTGGTTGCGCTTGCTTTTAGGATACGGCTTGGTCTTGCTCTTTGTCATACGAGGCTCTCGTAGCGGCTCTTTACTGCTACGGGCAGGCATGATATTGAGCAGTGCTGGCGGATGAGGTATCACGATGTCGCCTGGATCTTCCTGGAACCCATAGCACTCCATAGTTCCTGCTCCTTGCTGGCCACTCTGCAACTTGCTGCGTAGCGGACAGCATGCACACCAGTTGCCCTTCCATGTGCCATCGCCCAGACAGTTGTATTCGGGTGCCGGTACTCCGTCTTTGGCCGGGCGCCAGACCCGATCGCTGATTCCGCACTGTTTGCGGCACTGCTCTGCTGCATCCTCGATGTCTGCAGGCAAATGCGTTTGGCTCGATGAAACTGGTCTGAGAAGCGATGTGCTTTTGGACGGCTTCAACTTAGACTGCCTGTGTTTGGCTTGCTGGCTTTCGGGTTCCTTTGAGCCGCCCTGCTTGTCTGGTGGCAATGGGCCTGATATGGATATGCGGGCTGACCGTGGGCTGCGCCTGCCAGATAAATTCATATCGGATACTGGCCGACAGTTTGATCGCAGCCGTTCCATCCGTGACATTGGACGTGAATCTCCATTGCTATTTTTCCCGGAAGATACTACTGACTTGCTCGTTGAGCTCAATCTGTCTAGTCTGAGTCGAGGCGATCTGTCCACTAGTACAAATGTGCAAAACAGCACGGAAAGCAATGTGCTGGTGGCTGTGGAAGCTGAAATCATAAACAGAATTATCTGCTGGTACCGAGCAGCTTCTAACACGTCGGCTCCTCCCAATATCCAGCCAGTCATCATTCCTGGAATGGAGATTAGCCCGGTGATACTCATATTGGTTATAGTCGGCAATAGCGCGTTTCGCAATGCTTCTACGACCAGCGGCTTAGTGGCTTCCCACCGCGTGCTTCCAAAACACAGCGACGTTTCTATTCTGTCTCGATGCGAGTCTAAGGAGTCCATCACCGATCCCATGCCTATCGAGACGCCTATCATGCATTTGCCAAATAGCATCCCAATGGTTGGAATAAACTTTACTGCCGTATATGCTGGGCTCATGTTGAGCGCATATGCGTTGCCAAACAATGCCACTAGCAATGCGCTTCCGGTAATCGACACCAGCGTGCTTGTGTACATCCACGGGAACTGGTATTTCGATCGCCAATATGTGACTTCAAATGCCGCCAACATGCCTAACACCAAGGTCATTCCAAATATGTAAATTGGGTTCTCGGTCAAGAAGATCTCTTTAAGTATCAGCCCTAATGCTGTAAGTTGGATCACGCAGCGGGAAGCAGATACCAACAGGCTGGTACTCAGCCCCAATCGAAACCACAAAGACAGCACTATATTGATTCCCAAGAGCAATGCGGCAATGCCCACATTTCCCCAGGAAAGCGGCTTATCAGGGGCTTCAGGATCATCAGGTGTGTTTTCATCTAAACGAGCTGATCTATACAGTTCCGATTGTCCAACAGCTGCATACCATTGCAGTTCATACAATCTGTTCATTTTGAAGAAGAAAAAGAAAAGGGAGAAAAAGCAATTCTAGAACTGTACAGTACACATAGCGATTTATTCATGCACAAAAGCTTGTTGCTGATTAGCCAAGCACGACTGCTGGCTTTTTCCACGCTTTTAAGTGCACTATTGAATGTCCAGACCTGGTTGATCCAGGAGTACGTGATCCGCTAGCACTTTTACTTGTAACAAAGTTTGCTTTGTTGACAATGCGTTCGGGGCGCAGCTGCGGCTGACCGTCGACAACAATGAAAGCGGCTGAATTGACAGAAATTACCACTCCTAGTGCCACGCTTGCTGAAATCATAAACACAATTACTTGCTGGTATCGTGCTGCATCCATGACGTCGGCACCACCCAGAATCTGACCACTCATCATGCCGGGAATCGAAATCAACCCAGTAATGCTCATAGCGGTAATGGATGGAATCATGGCGGTACGAGCTGCTTCAACAGCGATTGGCCGCAATGACTCCCACCGTGAAGCGCCAAAACACAGCATGGTTTCGATTGCATCTCGGCGCTGATCGACTGCCGCCAGCACCGACTCCATTCCCAGCGTAACTCCCACTATTGTGTTGCCAAACAGCATGCCCATGACTGGAATGAACTTGGAGGCTATAAACGGCGGATCGAAATTCATAGCAAATGCTGCCCCGATCAACCCAACTGTAATCGCACTTCCAAATATCGACACAAACGTTATCCAAAACATTCCTTTAACCGTTCGCTTGGCCTTCCACTCCGAGACCTCCAGTGCTGCCAAACCGCCCAAAATGCCTAATAAGCCCTCAGCTCTATTTGTTAGCTGCTTGGTCTAGATATACATATTTTGTGCTCTTACCTGTCATCCCAAACACTACAACTGCGCTTTCGGTGGAAAACACCCGTTCAAGCACAAGGCCTAGCACTGTAAGCTGTACAAAGCACCTGGCACCAGCTATAATTATCTGCCACTCCAAATTTAGCCGCAGCGCTCCGGATATAGCCACATTTATTGCCAGCATCGAGGCTGCCAGCGCAACGTTGCCCCAGCTTAGCGGAGTAGCTGCTTCGCGATCCAACATGGTAAAACTTTAAACACTTCAATATACAAAAAAAGGAAAAGAAAAAGATTCTCATGACGAAAACAATTGTCCACATATCAAAAACACTTTTGTTACTAACAATGAATTGAGATTTTAAGAGAGAATGCAAAACACTTAGGCATCACTTTCCACCAGCTGCGCCAGTTCCTGAAGTCGGGTCTCAGCATGCGACTTCATCTGCACGACATCCTCCAGAATAGTCATGATATCCTCATTGATCTCTCCCCGCCGCAACCGACATCCACGCTGTACACTTTCCCACTCAGCTTCCACCTGAGCCATCGCTGCCTTGGTCTGAAGCTCTCCCTGGGATATCTCCCGCCGCATTGCCGCAATATCTGCCTCCAGAGTCTCAATCTTTGCTGTTGATGCCTGGGTTTCAGCCGTGATATTGTCGCGCAGCTCCGAATAGCGCTGGTTATGCCGCTTAACCTGCTTTTCAATCTCGTCTACCCGCTCCTGCTGCTCCATACGCGACTCGCTAAGCTGGTCAATCTTTTCTCGCAACTCCAAAACCGCATTTTGAGTCGCGTAAAGCTGGCTAGCAAACACATCACAGGCACGCTGCAACGCTGGTCGTACACTGCGTCTCAAATCCACCGATGCTATCTTTGTGCGGTCATCTGTTTGGGTGTCGAGTGTTAGTTCGATGTCTACTCCTCCCAGCGGATCGTCCTTGGCCGATTCAGGCAGTCCTGACTCAGCAAGTTCGTTGCCAGCCATGCTGGTATCCGTGTCGATTTGGCTTAAAGCCTGAGTTGCTTTGAACCGACGAGAACCAATCAGCCCCAGCTTCAATGCCTTCGACCGATAATCCTGCGCAAGCGACTCGATATCGTCGAGCACCCGCTGCAGCTTTAGCTCGCGATCCCAGACTTCCTGCATCACCTCCTGGGACTTTTCCTGCACACCCTTGAGGGTCTCCAAAAGCTGATTACGTTCCGAATTCATGCGATCCACATCATCGGTACTGATTTGCTGCTCGTCCACAATCTTCTGCACTTCGGCCATTTCCTTCTCCAAAGCCAGTTGCTCGAACTGCGCCGCATCCTGCTGCTGCTTTTGCGTAGCTACCAGGTCCACGATCCGCTGATGCTTGTTTTCAATCCGCTGAATATAGTTTTCAAACTTCTCCTTGTCAGAAATAAGCTCTACACGCTCCCGCTCCAGCTGCACCAACGGAGATTCGTTGCTTAGCAGTGCATCTAGCTCTGTTTTGGCATTAGCTAGCCGGCGCTCAACATCAGCTGTTTCCTGAATCAAGTCTGCATTTTTCTGCTCAAACTGTTTGGCCAAATGCTCTTCAAGTTCTGCAGGCTCGTCTCCCGAGTCCAGCCAGACGGGATATGCCTGCGACAAGTAATCGAAGAAAACGCGATCGACAAACTGCACCGAGTCCTTGAACTCGGGATCGTTTACATCCACGTCTTCTGGGCTCATCTGCTTGACGCATTCGATTAGTTCTACCAGCCACAGCAGCATCGCCAACAGACCAGGCCAGGTGGACAGCGAACCTGCCGAGTAAATATGCGACTTGCTAATGTTGTTCACATACGGGTAATGAATTCCACGCAGAATTATCAACACCTCTTCTTCAAACTTCTTCGCGTACATGTACCGAGGGTCTAGCTGCGCATACAAGAACTTGAAAATGGTTTGAAAGTCTTTGACCGTAGGCGTAGCCAAAGTTTTGGGCGTCAGCAGTCCTGGATACCCGTGCGTAGATAGGTAGTTCATAATCCTTTGCTGTGCTTTGCTCTGGAACGACCTATCTTTTAGCGGCCGGGGGTCCTTTACAGCAGTCCCGTTACGAGATGCAGTGCCTGGAACCGCAAGACTCATGGTGTTGCGACGTGAGCTGGCAAACACACTTACTCGCCGGTTTGCACGGTTGGTTGCCGGCGTCTGGGCTGCCAGACGTCCTGCTGCTGGGTTGCGTGCATGCGACATGGGTGCGTTGCCTCCAAATAAGCCCCGGTTTCCGTGTGCTGGAGTTTGTGCTCCTAGCAGGCCTGGAGCCTCCGACTTGCGTGCCGTTCTCATTGCTGAGGGCGGACCTTGGTTGAACATTGACGGGACCATTGATGCGCGTGGTCCGCGCAACATCGACGGCTGTGGTATCCCACTTCCGTCACCGACATTCATCGTTGTACGTCGTCTTGGATTCATTATAAAAATAAATAGTGCAAGGCAATAATTAGAAAAACAAAAATTGTTTATCACAAAACAAACTCAACCAATCACCAGTAGGGGGTTTTATAGCTAAGTTTCAATGGAAAAAATTATTTGTTTCCTGAAGTCACCATGCGCTCGTCAACCGTCTGCCAGTTGACAACGTTCCAGAAGTTGTTTACATACGACTGGCGGTCAAGTCCGTAGTCAGGAAGGAAGGCCTCCTGCCACATGCTAAGACCCAGCACTGGAAGCAGCTTGACAAAAGGACGCTGGCTGTGTGCGCGCTGAATCGTCGAATACGTGACACCCTGGACATCATCTCTATTGTTGCTCGGAATCGCAGTAAACGGACATGTCGCGCTGTATGTATTCATCACCGATAACTTGCCGCCCTGATTCATAACTAGCCATGTCCAGCCATTGCCAAAGATCGACAGAGCATTGGCATTGAACACTGTTTGAAACCGCTCAAAGCTGCCAAAGTTTTGCGAAATTGTTTGCTGCAGCAGACCGCTAGGTGGCTGCTGGTCGTTTGTCAGCGCTTGGAGGAAAAAATCAATGTTCCACGCCTGCGACGCATTATTTGCCAATGCCGCCTGTGTTGGATCCTGGGATGACGCATAGACAGTGTCGTACAGAGTCTTGCCTTCAAAAGCAGTGCCAGCTGTCATTTCGTTCACGTTATTTATCAGCTCAACCTGCCGCATATTGTGAAGGAAGTCGATCGATTGTGGAGAGAGGAACGGTGCTACGCCATCTTCGGCTTTGAACGGAAGTATCGCCATCTGGTGATATGCCGCCATCCTTTTCATGCTGTGCTATAGAAAGGTTAGAAATTAGCCATAGAAAGTTGAAGTTCTAGTGTCTGGCGTTTGCTGCGAAGCAAAAAAAAAATATGTACCATGAATGGGCGCGCTGTAACACGAAGGCGATTTGCAAGTCCAAACATTCTCGATATAGCTATCTGTCTATTAGAAAATAATGCTCTCCACGCTGCAAATTGCCGGATTCAAACAGAAATTAAATAGAAGCAAATTTATACTAGGCAGTCTGATAAACTTTTTAATACCGATCTCGGTGATTTGATCAGCTACCATGCCATAATCATGCTGAATGAGCACAAGATATATAACTGAAGTTGATAGACAGCAATGCCAAAACCTCAGCACTTGTACAGCCGAAAATCCTCGCGTATCAGACGTAAAAGCCGTAGTTTCCTGCGAGATACTAAAGTAATTTTTTTTGCTCCATTGACACTATTCAAATGCTCGATTACTTCAAGTGCAACATCTACATACAGGCATCAGCAAGTGGTACGGGAAATGTCGGCACAGAAAGTCACGCTGGCTTGGAAACAGACAAGCAAAAGCTTATCGCGTGGTATGCCAAAATCTACGCCTTTATTGATTGCAAGCTTGGCGAGTTTATATGGAATTGCGAGCCTCTTCAGCTGTTTGTCAATATGAGAGGAAAAGGTAAGATGTCCAATTGTAAAGCACCAAATATTTTATTAAACGAAAATGATGTAGTTCCGTGTATTTCCGGTCAAATGATTCATGGGGACGCTGTGGATGATGAATGGCTTGCTGTCTGGCTTTTACGCGAAGTGACCCGAGAATACCCCGAATTGATTGTGAGGTAAACTTGAATTGCATACATTTAAGCATAATGGTACAAAAAGCGTGAAACTGCTCACTTTATATTTTAAACAAGATGCATGTAGCGTGTGCGATGCGGATGGCCAGTTCCTTTTGGCGGAAGCAGCAATGCACATCCCCCAATGGCTTACTCCAGAAAATAGCGAAAATAGAGTAAGTATTTACATGGCACTTTCTGCAGAAAAGGCGTGGAGTTGCATACCTCATTTGTGCATGCAAGGAGCGCCATATGTATTGGTGCTGTTGCATGGATGAATTTCTCCATCCAGAGGTTAACAACCCTCTCTCTCTCTTTTGAAATTTGCTTTGCTATGAATTGCCGTCCATAATTAATATATGCAATTGCTGCAACTTTTCTTTTCGTGTATTTTTAAAGTGGTGGGCAATTATAGGTTTATATTTACAGGGGTCAACTACACATTGTACCGCTAAATGCCAGCATCACTGTCACAAATGCAGCATCAGATGTCATTTCGTTAAGGGATTCATTGGCTGCTGTCATAAATCCTGCTGTATTTACGCTGGCTTCTGCATCTGCTGCAGAAGCAGCATTTGCACGGCTTGAAGAGTAAGATATATTGCTGAGTCCCCTATGACTACCAAGTGCTTATTGTTTATTGCCACTATAGATATCCTGCCAAGATCCGCCGCAGCATGCATCGAGCTCGCTGCAAGTTACCTGTAGCAATCGCTCATGCTTTGTCCAAGCAACCGCAGCTTATTGCTGCTGCTGTTGAATTGTTTTATGCTCGCGATCCTGAACAGGCAAAAACGTGTCAGCATATGCGTTGTTTCCCGCCAGAGCCGGCAGTGGTGGTTTCGGTTCAATTTAATCGTGTCCAATATGCCAAACTTGTTAGCCAAAAGCTCCAGACGCCATCAGCATTTCGTTTACCGTCTCCCGAATCACCCGACTACAACGCCAGCGTATTGGGAATGAAAGTGGTATGTATTTTCTATGGCCTTTGTTGCACATTCGCTAATTGCTGGCTTTGTATTAGGCGTGTGGCTTTGAGATACTAAACTACGAGAAAGAGCGTATGCCAGCGGAACAAGCGCAGAAATACGAGAGCACGGTAAGTACCACTTTGGGCAACTTTGAATAATGGTGAGGCGGACAGATCGGCAGATACAGAAACCCAAACCTGTCTATGCAGCTCTGCTGTGTGGCTTTTTCATTCTTCTTGGTAGTGCTTGCCAGAATGCTGGAAATTTTGCGCGGCCTGGCTATGCATGCAGGGACAGCAAAAAAGACTTATGTGCGCATGTCTTGGTATGCTGAAAAGCTATTGTTTGTGGATGTAGGGTGTCAATGTGGATACTGCGAATTTCTTAAAGCTTCTGGATAAGTTCGGTAACGGTAACGAGTTAGCGATTGTATCCGAGAAATCTGCTACACAGCGTGCGCGTGCTGCTCAGCAGTTTGAAAATGGCCAGAGGTACGTAAAGTTTATGGCTTGGCATGTTTGCCGCATTGGCAGCACTCCGTTTTTTATCTTGCTGGAGCGATGCAGCAAGATAATTCTGGCAGATGCAGACTAAACGCATTTTTGGCGGCGTCAAGCAACAATTTCATCGCCAAAACGAGGCATGTTGCAGAGAGTGCACACGCTTAATTGCATCCTTCTGGCTGTTGTCGAAAAAAAAAAGTTTTTTTTCTACTGAAATCATTTATGTGTGTGGATCATCCCTCTCTTTTTTCGTCACTTGCATATCTAGATACAGTAATGGAGCGCTTATGTCCGAAGACCTGTTTATTGAGCATGCAGCACAGGAACTTTCAGTGACGATAGCAGACGACACAAGCCAGGTGCCATTGGCTGAAAGCGCGATTGGCATCGATGAGGATGACTCCTGGCTTACACTTGATTCAGACGAGCTCGACATTGTGATGCGCAAGGCCGAATCCGTGCTGCACGACACATTGCAGGTAAGTTGGCCACTGGGACGTGTAGCCTACCCAAACAAATGTTCAAAGCGGCCATGCTGGAGGGATGGGTTTTGTTGGGAGAGAGTGAAGCAATCTGGTGGTTGGTTCGAGTAGAGCTGCACGCGTGCGTTTTCCCGCGGCGCGGTTTCCGCCACTGCCATTGGCTGGGCCAGCAAATGCATTTGTACACTCCTCCCCCATCATGAAATGCATGATTGCCCCGGTGTGCCGCTCTACCAACTCCAATACATTGGCGTTTGCAGATAATTATTAGCTACGTTTACACCCCCCTGTATCGGCCAAACTACGCCTTCTCTTATTATTTGCGCCAGGATGAGCTCTTTTTTGCAATATGCAAGTTGCAGCTGCACAGATGTGAATGAGAAGTTTTTTCTAGGCGATAGTGGCCACACCGCTCATTTCCTCCACTTAGCATGCACAGACGCTTTCAATTTTTGCGTGATTGCAATTCAACGCAGTGTGAGCTTTTCCAACGACAATGGCCAAGGAAAAAGTTTGGAAGCCAAATGCCAATAAGATTGCAGGGCGTTCTGGGTGCTCTTCCAGCAACATATTTCCGCCTTGTTTAATTTGCAACTGTCGCATGATGCAATTGGGGCTGCTCAAGCAGGAATTGATTTCTTTTTCTGGCGTTAAGAACGTAAATTAACATTCGCTTTTTTATGTAGAAAGATCAGGCACCAGCGTTCGCCGAGGACGACAATGAAGCGACACAGGACCTTCAAAGCATGCTTGCAAAGTTTGAAGAATTTCTGGCAGCCGATTCAAGCATTGAAGGCGCAAACTTTATGGGGTAAGCTAAGAAAGCATCTTTATATCTTGGATATATCCAGATTTAATCCCAGCATTGCCTCAGCATATTTTGCCGTTTTGCACCATGTTCATGATCACTGATATCTGATTACGTTGTAGCGCGCATTCGGATGACGAGTATGCAGAAAACAGCGATGAGGACGTCGAACTGGATGCAGACGAGATCATAGCTGCGCTAATGGAAACCTTGGGTACGTAGAAAGCCTGACATGTAGTAATGTGCTGGTCTGTGCACAGTATATGTTTTTTTGAATGCCCAGGCACACAATGGATCTTTTTGATTTCCTGCCATTAATGTGTATTGTTCTGAAGCAAAGAGGGAAAAAGCTGATTATGTGCAGACGGCATATGACATTGAAGATACAGTGGCAGCAGAAGGAGGCGTCAGATGCGACAGTATCCTGAAGCGGGCATAATTTTAAAACTGACAAAATCTCTTTTGCACCACAATAGAGCTTTTTCGCTGCTGAAAATGCACTCTTGATCGTGCAGAAATTGTTGTATTTGCTATACTAAATTATGTTAATTTGTAGGTGCTGATGAGCTGGAATCTCGGTCTGCATCGAATACAGCTGCACACGATGAGGCTGCCGGCGACCCAGACGAGCATTGTACTAGCGCAATTATGCGTGCTATGGACCAGGAGCTGTCAGAGACACCCGTGGGCCAGTCTTTCCGGCAGCACAGCCAAGACACGGCTGGACCAGCATCGAATTCATTGGATATGCATTATGATCTCGATGACGTGAACATTGACATCAATCTGGTGAGCAACATTGTCGAGTCTTTCCAGGCACAGGAAGGGCTGCCAGGTCCTGCAGGTACAATGATGGGCCAGGCTGGCATCAGGATGCCCCGTCCAGCCAGCTCTGATGACGACAGCACGAGCAATGAAGAAGGCACCAAGTAGTTTAATAGTTTGAATTTCAGAGCAACTAACATGTAGCAGAAAAATGTGCTGGATAAATGATTGCTACAGTTGCATACAATTTGCATAGCATCAGATGGGCGACTACACCATGAGGCATGGTGCAAAAACGCACAAGCGTTGCAGAACAACGTGTACCAATCAAGATTCCATAAGCAAGTTGACGTTGCCGGTCAACCGCTCTTCGGATTTCGACGGCATCGGACAATGATGATCATTGCTGCTTTGCAGCCAAAAATAAGCTAATAATGCACAAACGAGGTTTGTTTTGATGGCACCATAAAGTGAGCTGGCTTTATTATTTTTTTTTCTCCGATAGTCATCACATTTGGCAATAAAACACGCATAACGTTGACCTTCCCAAGACCACACGCGGCCAGCCGCAATTGGGTGTGCCAATGTTTTTTTTTTCGCCATCGCCCCGTCCCTTTCAAAAATAAAACTCCTTGCTGTTTTGCCGAGTAAATCCCGCAAAAGCACAAAAAGGGAAAGCCTCTTTGGGGAGAAAAAGCTGTGATGATCTTACAAATTGGTGGAGAACTCTGGTCGGAGTCCCTATGAGCAGGCCAGCACTGACCAATAACCGCAAATGGATTAAGGGTCTGAGAAAAAATGGACCATTTGAGCATGCTTTGACTCCTTTTGGATAACAAAAAATAGTCAGCAGAGCTTATGAAGCACAACAGTTACGTACATTGGGAATAGTACGTTACCAACTCATAGAAAAATTGATTCCAAGTCACCCCCAAGCAGGAGCGGTCCAATTATCAATTCGGATTGCAGAGTCTGAGGACGCAACCCGCATGAACGACGACTGCTTGCAAGATGATCCCTTATTGCAGATGCCAATGCTGTTCCATGCGGCGGAACAATCGATGGCCAGCAGCTCGCTTCCATGCTAATAGTGTGCGCTCTGAATCTGGCGTTCTTGTTATCAGTCAATACCACTTCAAAGAAACTTTTAGTTCTAAAGAACGCATTCTTTCTGTAACAGCCAATGCGTGATTGCCACACAAAAATTTTTCTTCGCCTGTTTGGCAAGCTGCGGCCTACGATTATTTTTGGGGAGGATTAAAAGGTGCAGCACGATTGTGAGCTGGTGGCACTCTGGCAAGCGCCCGCAAATTGCGTCCATCTGCATACGGCCAGGCGCCATTCAACGTAATACGTAACGCTTGCGATCCTGCTCGAATGCCATGGATTTTATCTGCTAGCTGCAATTTCGTGGATCTGACTCGCAAGAGTATGTCGCATGTGGCCACTCGCCACTCGCCACTGCGAACTGCTGTGTAGGAATGCTACGAGGCTCTGCAACTTTGGTCATATTGCTCGGCAAATGTGCTGCCAGGATTGCCATTCCAACAGGCATCCACGCAATGTCCAGCTGGCAAGCAATTGGCTGGCAGCAAAAATTAGCTGCTTGCCGCTAATGGCAAGCGTGCCAGCAGGATGCAGGGTAAAAAGGTGGTGTTGATAGACATGGGACAATCGCGTCTGCGCTTTGCCTGGCCATCACGCACCCATGCTTGGACTGGAAAATAAAAAAGTAAATGGGGGGTGTAGTCAGGGAGGGGGGTGAATTGGGGGGAGGGGGTTAACGGCACTTTAACATGCATTGCAGGACAGAGTTGCCCAGTGAGAGCAGCCATAGCTTAGCAGCCAAGGGGTGGAGTGCAACCCAAGGCTGCGTGCGGCATAGTCCTATTTTGTTGCACTTGCACCATTGCAAGTGTTGTCAGCGCTTTGGAAGAGCAAAGATTTTCCCTGCCGGCCTGCTCAGCAACCTCCCCTTCTTCAGTCGACATTTAAATTAGACCTTGGCCGGCCAGACATAAAATCTCGATACTTTCTTCCCTCCTCCTTCAGCCTTTTTGTTTTTCCACAGTGTGGTATCAATTGTGAATTTTCTCTAGTGCTTAGAAACGTGTCTGCTTGCTGGCAAAACCCTTCGACTTTTGGTATATCCTTCACCATTCGCTTTGCAACTTGCTGGAAGTAATATACATCCAGCTTCCTGGTGTTTGGATTTATTATTACTTGCTTCTGGTGCGCAGGTACGCATAAACTCGATCCGATTACTGGAGATTTTGGCTGGGTGCCAATTGTCTGTTCTTGGTGTTTGTGTCGGTAGACATAAAGACCTCTGAACTTCCAAGCGACTTGGTTCCAACCGAATCGCCTGGCTTGTCACCTCAAAGCAACATTGTCGACGGTAGCTCAGCCCGCGGCGGCTACTTTAACGATGGCGCAGGCCAACACCGAGCTTTCACAATGGGAGTCACGAAAAGGTAACGTAACATAAAAATGTATGGCGTTTTTTTACAAGTCCGTATGTGGCACGTATATTGTTTTGACTACTGCTCTTTATTCCGCCCGGTCTTCAAGGAGGGAGCTGAGCATGGTTTGAACCGGGCCCGGGTGCTACTACAACGGATAAACCCAGCTTGGCATATACCAAAAATGGGATGGGGTCCTGTATTTAATTACCGCAGAATCCCTCGTCTCCCCCACTTCATGGCACCAATATTGTTCATTGCCTTGCTTGAGCGCCGCTTTGGCATTATCCTTTGTTTACAAGTCGTGTGCAAGCTGAATAGCTTGGCACAAAAGCGCAAAAGATTTTCACTTGGACCATAAAGTGAATGTCACTATACCTTGCTATCTTCCGTCCCCTTCTCCCTTCTATTTTTCGTATAGACCAACAGGCGCGCTTGCGTGTCCACGCGGCGTGTGAATCGCCCTCTTGTCCCTTCTTTTCAATAGCTGCAATTTACTCTGCTTCTAGTCGTGGCGCATTACCACCAAGATCATTTGCAGAACCGCCAGGTCCTTTTCTTTTAAGAAAACAACGCGTTTCCTTTTTTTTTATTATTATTGTACACTTGCACTTTACTAATTATCATTTGGCATTTTGTACCATGTCTCTTTTACATCTAGACCCAGTCGCGTTTGGCAAAGCTGCCGATCAGACGCTGCTGCAACAGCAACAGCAACAGCAGCAATCGAACAATAGCGCCAGCCCTATCTGCAATCCCGTAACTCCAATCAGCACCCAGTCGCCATACACAGCAGCCAAAAACGAGTCTTTGGGGGCTGGCTATCCCGAATCGACAGCGGCATGGCAGCAGTCCGCACCTGGATTTGCCAAAAACATTGACGGCGTCGATATGTCTTCAAACTACAACATGGACGGCAGTCTTTCCGGGGACATCGCTGTCATGGCATATCCAACGCCCAACCAGTCGATATCACTGAAGACATCTAGCGTCGGAAATCCGCTAGAATCTACTTATGCCAATGCCGGTCTGATGCTTGATACGTCGGCATTGGCTGCGCAGCATGGCGGCGATATTTCCAGCACATTTACTGCGCCCCTGAGCGGCGTGCTACCAACTACGTCATCGTTCTCGGAGTTTGCTACCGCAGCAACCACTCCTACCGGCAACAACAGTGCCCATTCGTCCCCGTCTTCGCGCCACAACCACCTCAACATGTCGCAGGCCAGCATAATGCATGTGCCGGCCTTGCACTCGCTTAGCGATATTCCACCAGCGTCCGCTGGTATAGTAGCGCCTATTTCCCGGCCGCTGGATATGCTAGCGGGGGCTTCAGACATCAACACCCGGGTGTCTCTATCCAACCAGCCTCCTCCCAGCACATCACTGCAAATGACGGGCAATGCTGAAAGTGGATTCAGCAGCATTGATAGCTCGGGCTATGGGTTAGCGACCCAGTCATCATCTTCTGGGGTCAGATCAGATAGCGCACTGTTCCCATCTCTATTGCACAGGTATGAAGCGTTGTTCCTATTTGCAAATGTTGCTCAAGCAACACCCAACAAATGCCTCCCCCTTGTTGAATGCGGTTCTTGCGGAATCGCTAGCTCTTTGCGCACTTGTACTTGCTATGCTTACTGCAAACTGCTTGCTTTCCCCTTCTCTCTGTGAGTGCAATGACTTGGTAAATTTGCCTGCGCTTTCGTGGCATATTTATGCCCGAGTTTATGTATGTATTGTGGGCATTTTCCGATTGTAGTAGCCAAAAACTGCACAAACGCTAAATTTCTGATCTTCTCGCATGTATAGGATCTGTGAAGACCACGCACTTAACTCCATCGCATACTGGGACGAAAACAGCTATGTGTGCATTCCGTCAATGGAGAATCTGCGCATTCAGCTCAACTCGCTAGGAATGACAGCCAACCACACCGATTCGCTACAAAAAAACTTCAACGACTACCAGTTTAAGCGCCAAACTGATCAGCGCCGCATCCGTCATACAAGCGAGCAGAGCATTGTCAAGTTTAGCAACGAAAACTTTTTGCCCGGAAGAAGCGACTTGCTGCATCGGGTGGTGCGTAAATCCGCGCTTAAAAAGATGCAAACTGGTGGCGGGACTCGCGACCGGGCTTCAGGGTCCGGCTCTGCGCGCAAGAAGCCTCGTGTGCCGTCAATAAGACAGGGCAACACGCGTTCATCGCGGCAGTCCACGTCGGAGCGCATCAATCCATACACACGTTATGCGCAGGCGGAGGCAGGACAGATGCCAAACTTCCATATGCCCATCTCTCCGACTAGCTCCTTCCAGCCTCACCAGGGCACAGCTTCCTCAGCAATGCCACCGCTCTACTCTAGCGCGGAAAGCTCTGGACTGGTGATGCCGCTTTCCAATTTGGGCTTTAACATCCAGCACACCATGCCTATTCCTGAGCGATCGGAGCACGGCTTGATTCCTGCTTCCAACGGGAACTATTCACAAGCGCCTTTTTACATGGCCAGTTCTTCGTCGGGATTTATTCCTAGTCTGATGCAGGCACCGCCGCAAGTAAGCTTACCTTCGTCACTTCAGGGGCAGTATCCCACGCCGCTGCCGCCGTCTCAGAATACGCCGCATATGCTGCCGCATCTGCCCCCGCCTTTGCCTCACTCACAGGCACAACCGCTGGAGTATCAGGCGCATCATGCAAACAACAGCACTGAAGATTACTACCATGGGCATAATTCGCTGTCGCTGCACCCGCCTCATATGCAGCAACCGCATCAATACCAGCTGTTTGCGTCTTCGGGAGACATGCCCTCGCATCCTACCCCTCCTCGCGGCATTGATAGCGGCAGTCACCCGGCATAGATGCGCTTTATGTACACAGGATATCCTCACTGCTTCGCACACAAAAAAATTTGGTTTTCCACTGTGAATATAATTATTTTCGACTAACCCCCTTTTTGAGATTTTTATATATTATGTTCCCAGGCAAATTGGGATTTACATATCACTTTCCAGAGTCAAAAATAAATAAGGGGTTTCTGCAATGAAAGGTAGCCAACAACGGCCATGAATGCAAGCATTGTGCTCTCATGAACGTTGCTTGGTATATTTCAAATAGACATTTTTTTTATTCCTTGCCCTGCTGTTTGCGTTTGGCATTTGCCTCGTCGGTTGCGCGCATACGCTCAAAGCTGCCTGGGATTTTGCCAAAGTGACCAGTCTGCATATCAGTAAATGCCTGGAGGAGCTCATCTGCCGTGTTCATCACAAATGGTCCATGCCTAACGATCTTTTCGCCTATGGGAGTTCCGGCAAGGACAAGCACACGAGCCTCCTTTTTCTCAGAATCGCCGTCTGCGGTTTCGAATTCTACAGGCTCGCCTTGTGCCTTTATGATTGCCAGCTGGCTCTCGTTGACCTTGGTCTTTTCCTGGCCCACTAGAATCGATGTTGGATGATAATTGTACACCATCGCATCCATGCCCTCCGGAATATGAAGCGCATACTTGCCTGTGGTGCGCAGGTCCAAAAAGTAAATGGGTGTACGTGTGTCAATGTTGGCCTTGACACCTTCGACTTCGCCAGCAATTACTTTGATCCTGGTCTGTTTGTCTGCCGATTCAAACCACGGGATGTTCTCGGGCGGCACGTCCTGGTAGCGAGGCGGAATCATCTTGTCTTTAGCTGGCAAATTGACCCAAATCTGGAACCCATGGAAATTGCCACCCTTATCCAGCAGCTCCTTGGTTGGCATTTCGCTGTGCATTACGCCACTTCCAGCAGTCATCCACTGCACCCACCCTGGACTCAATATTCCATGGTTGCCGTGACTATCGAGATGCTCAAAGCCGCCCTCCAAAACATACGTTACGGTCTCGAATCCACGATGCGGGTGGTCTGGAGCACCCACAGCTTCTCCTGGCGCGTAGTTCACAGGGCCCAGATGATCTAGCATCAAAAATGGATCTGCGAAATCAAAGTTGCCTGATGGCAATGGACGACGGACTATAAAGCCGCCTCCTTCGCGCTGCCGATGAGCGGTAATGATACGGCTGACTTGCTTTAGCGCTTTGCTTGCCATTTGGTAGTTTGTATTTTGGTAGTTTGTGCGGGTATAAAGTTCAAGTGCTGTCAAAAGTACAAAGATAGCGATGAATATTTTAAACATAAATTGTGGCAAGGGAGAAAATCGCCCTTGGCTTTTATAGAACTTCTAAAAATCACACCTGACTAATTGCTATATTATTGGATTACAAATTTTTTAGTCATCATTATTATTAAACTCCCATCTTTGGATCATTTTTGTACAAATGCTTTAGCGGTGGTATCCAGTCCAACGAGCGTTCCACGCGATAAACAGGCAAAATAATGTCAGCATCACGTGCAAGGTTGGCCACAGCCAGATCAAACGTATCGAAAGATTCGTTAAAGACTCTTCGAGCAATCGGCTGCAGCTTGCGTTTGGGCGAAGGCGGCTTTTCGTCAAACGTCTTACGTCGCAAATCCATTTCTAAAATGCTTTCAATTATGCGCCTTTCGAGCGACCCTAGCTCACGGGCCAGCTTGAGAAACGCCAAGGTGTTGTGTCCTTGCCGGTATAGTCGTTCCAGATCCGCAGGCGAATGATCTGTCTTTTGGTTATCCACGAACCCCTGTCGAATCTTTTTGGCTATGGCAAGTGACTGCTTGCGGTTGCCTGACACAACTCTTGGTGCTGCTTGCAAAAGATGTCTATACAGTAAGCTCCATTTATAATCAGCCATAATACCATTTCAAACCAGGAGAAAAAATTTGCTTAGCTAATGGCGTTGCAACTTTTATCGTGCTGACAAATTTTGGGAAGTTCACGAGACCTTGCTTATTTCTTCAGTGTACGCTGTTTCTCAGCATGCTCGACTATTTTGCGGTCAACAAACAAGCCCTTGCGCTGGCGAACCTTTTCCATGTACTTTTTGGCCACATTGTCTCTGTCGGCCTTCTCGCCCAAGTCTTCCAGCTCTTCCTCGGTAGTTGGCACCCAGAATGGATCAATATCCAGCGACTCGAATCCACGGAAAATAAGCAGAGGAACCGCTGCACCGGACGACCGCTTTCGGATCTCATCTGCAAACCCAAATGACTCTACAATGGGAATTGCGGCCTTGATCATGAAATACGGCGTTCCTTCCTGCAACTCTTCAGAAATAATCCGTCCGCGCCTACGATTGATTACTCCATATACTTTGCCCAACACCTCGGATGTTGCTTGGATATCGCAGGTATATAGCGCCAAATGAAGGCGCGGCGACCATTGCAGAAATCCCATCTTGATCGCGTCACGAACGGTGGTTATTATTTGGCCTGAAAGCGCCGCCGTATTGTAGCTTGAAGCAGGCGCTTCTTCAGTGCCAGTCCCCGCATCCTGGTTGAATTTGAGACTTTTAATAGTAACACAGACCCCAGCCAGCGGCTCAAGGCAGAGCGGGCCGGATTGCATAGCCATCTGGAACCCAGCATTTATCGACTCTTCAAAGTCGCGTCCTGCGTTAATGGTACGTGTATGAGCCATGCTTGCTGGCTGGTCTTCAGCATCACTGCCATCATTATCTGATAGATACGGTGTAACTACCGATGAAGACTCAACCCCTTCACGACGACGCTGCTTGTACCAGCACGACTCTGATTTGTTGGCCATTTCCAAAACCTCCTTTGAATAAACCAGAATATTAGGCCCGGTCTGTCGCGGTCCAAATGCTCGCAGACCATGCGACAAAACATGCTCAACCCGTTGTGGCTCCCACCCTTTTGCCCGGCTAAATGTTTGCTGGATGTGGTTGTTTAGCCATGGCCCAAGTTCTGACAGTCGTGAAGGAATTGCTTCCTCTTCGGAGCCTTCACTCGCTTTGGCTGCCAACGCATCACTCTCATCTTCCAGTATTTCTGCTGCAGCATTTAGCTGATTGCGGCGCTGCGATGATGTGAGCTTTATTACTCGGCGAACATCGCTCTCGTGTCGTGTCAAAAACCTGGCAGTTGCTTCTGGCAAAGGCTCAGTAAGCACTGTGATGGCAGCTTGGCCATTGGCAGTGGTAAGCGTAACTTCACCACGCACAGTGTTTTCAGTAGGCTTTACTGTCGATTCGTTGTTGTTTCCAGACGCCTTGATTGCTAATAACCGACCACTGGATCCAACTTCTCCTAGAACAATGCCTGGCTGTGCAGGCTGCCGTGCAAGTCCTTCTCTAAAAGGCACTATTGGCTCAGACACATGGATTTCGCACTGTGCAAATCGCTCCCGTAGGTCCTTCAGGCACCGCTCAAGATGCAGCTCGCCAGCTGTAACCAGCACATGCTCACCGGTAGCCTGATTCGCAACCCGCACGCATGGATCAGCCTGGTTCAATAGTTCCAATCCGCGAGTCAGCTTCTCCATATGCTGCGGGTTCATAGGTTCCAGAGCAACCCGCACTATCGGGTAAGTCTCAGTGTGCATCAAAGCCAGGTTCGGACATAGCTGTGCATCGCTAGCCAAAGTACCGCTCTTGAGAATGGCGCCAGCAATCCCACGAATTCCAAATACATTGCCGGCAGGTACGCTCTGCAGCTGCACAAACTCACGTCCCATCATCATATATAGCGAACTGACGGTTATTTGCTTCAAGAAAGATTTTGTTCGAGCATCTTTGGGATTGTATTTCGGCTGCATGGCCCACAGTCTATCTCCTACTGAAATGGTCCCACTGTATAGTCGCCCAAATCCAATCAAGATCTCATCCTCTTTCTCGCCTTCTTCCAAGTTGAGCTTACTATTCATAGCCTCGGCTAGCGAATCAGCAGCTACATTGGCTGCTGGTGTTTGAGCTAGAGGTGTAGCTATGCCGCTACTTAGCGGAGTGTTAGCATCAGCTGGCGACAGTGCAGAAAGCGGTGTACCGGCCGAAGACTCACGGTTCATAGAAAGCTCACGGCGTACAGCATCTCTACCTTTGGCACGCATTTCCTCGGCGGTCATTGCCACTCTATCATGCTGCCCCTTGCCTTGGGAGGATTCAGGAAGCGAGTTTCGTGGAACCGATACCACTTTGCCAATAAATGCTACTACAGGCACAGGCGCATCGCTGGTACCGGATTGACAGCTATAGAGTGCGCTTTCAGCTTCGTTTTTCGCAGGTACTGTCTTGGCATCTGATGCAGATTTGGGATGCTTATGAACAAGTGGCGGAAGCCGTAGCGGCTGCGCGTCTACTGGCGATGGCAGCTGCTCGACAATAGAGACCATGCATGCTTGTGCAAGCGGAAGCCACCCTTGCATAATCGCAGTTAGCAGTGTGCGGCGGTCTTTGCTTCGCCGATCGCGAGGCAGAATTTTAACGCCAAGAGCATCAATGACTTTATCGATCTTCTCCTGATTGGGCTCTATGACCGTGTTCTCGTATACCTGCCAAATGGGATTAAGACAGAACTGCTCAAACAGGGGTGTTGCAGCCGTGGCCTTGGCTACACCATACAGCTTGGAAAACTGCTTGCTGTTCAAAACCCGACGCTTGTTTTTAGGATCAATAAAGTAGTCGCCCCACATCAACGGCTGCAGTTTGGATGAGGCTACGCCAAGCTTCTCAGCAAAGATGTGGGCAAAATGGTTGACCCGAAATGCCCAGCCATCAATTGCAGAACCAAACAGCACGTTGCCTTGTTCGGGAGAAAAGTAAATGTGCGAGTCATCCTTTTCTTCCATATACCATACAGATATAGACTCATCCTCGTTGTGTGTTTCTCGCCACCTTTGCTTGGCTTCTTCGAGCTTGCGGGAGTCCTCAGCAAGCCTATCGCCCTCCCAAAACCCAGCAAGCACCACGTTGACCTGCTCTATCAGATGCTGCAGATGCACATAGGCCTCGCTGGGGGACATACGCAGCTCAACAATCAGCCGATCAAGCTTGTTGAAGAAGAGAATCGGACGCACGTTCTCGACCCAGGCCTGGTGCAATACGCTCACTGTTTGTGTACACACTCCCTCAACCGCATCTACCAAAACCAAAGCGCCATCCGATAGCCGTGCCGCCGAAGCAACTTCTGATGCAAAGTCCACATGTCCCGGTGAGTCTATCAGGTTGACCAGGAACTCACTTGCTTGGCTTTCGTTTGCGTCAGTTTGCTTTAATATCTTGTAGTAAAGGCTTATGCCACTGCTTTCCATAGTGATACCGCGCTCCTGCTCATCTTCACGGCTGTCCAGATACCGGATTTTCCCAGCCAGTTTGTTGGATATAATACCATTGGTCGCTAATAGCGCATCGCTCAGCGTTGTTTTGCCATGGTCGACGTGTGCCAACACACATACATTGCGAATGTTGCTTGGATTTCGTTGCAATTGTGTGAGCTTGGTTGGTGGAACTATTGGCATTTTTTTTCAAACTAAGAAAGAAAAAAGTCTTTTTTTGCTTGGCCGCAGCTTAATCATTGGGGTTTTAATTGAATCAGGACTAGTCGCGTGACTTCTATGCTGAGCTTGTAATCTCCCACGAAGCTCAGATAGGTTGTTTTCATCGCTTTATCATGGAATTTATTTACAAGGAACCTCAGGATGCGGAGACAGCAGAGCTAGCTAGGCTTGCTCTTGATGCCCGCAATAACTCACATAGCCCCTATTCAAAGTTCCGGGTAGGCGCAGCTATACAAACAATCGAAGGCAAAGTATTCAGCGGCTGCAACATTGAAAGCTGCTCGTTTTCACCAACCATTTGTGCTGAAAGGGTGGCAGTTGCTAGCGCAGTAGCTGCAGGGTACAAGCGCTTCAAGACCATTGCCATATCATCGGACCAGGAAGAAGAACCCTGCACGCCATGTGGCGTCTGTCGCCAGTTTATGCGGGAGTTTAGCAGAGACTTGTGCATTCTGCTTGTGCGGCCCAATGGAACTGTCTGCACTACAGATCTTTTACAGCTACTTCCTGGATCATTCGGTCCCGACTCACTTGAAGGGCGCCACTGAACCGCGCCGCGAAACGCGCCTTTATTTGAGAAAAACAAGTAAACGCGCCTTTTTTTTCACTTTTCTTTGCTTCAATTTATATACATTTTAGTCATGGTTGAAACACGTCGCCGGCGTCGTCCCAAAACCAACGCGAGGTAAATATCAGCTAGGTCAACAGGCTATACATTATGCTTAACCAAGAGCCTTTTTTATAGCAACCAGTATTACGTGGGCTATGTCGAGGATGATGAGTCCGTGGATGCGATTATGAAAAAATTTGAAGAGCTGGAGCGCATAGAGAAGGAGTTTTCAGCAAAGAAAAAGGCCATTGCTGAAGAATCCAGCAATACGGCAAGCACGTCAGCACAAGTCAACGATCAAACGAGTGAAAACCTACCCGGTATAGACACAGAAAACCAACCAAAAGCCAGCTCTACTGACGTTGAGACCAAAGCAGGCGAAGATGGCATGTCAATGGAGCTGCTTGAAGAAGTGTTTAAACGTACTAGTGCGTTTACAGTACGAGGAGCAATGATGGATGAGTTTGACTTGGAAGTGATGGATGACATTGAACTGTGGGAGGCAGAGGCCGGCGATGGCATCTTGGCCGAATGGGAAGAGGAAGAGGACTACATTACGCTTCATCTAGATGACGATGCGCTTGATGATGAGTTCGGTGTAGTGCCACGCCGCCGTCGTTACCAAAAGACTGATGGGTCGAAAAGAAGCGGGACGAAACTTAGCAGCCGGGACCAGATCATTCAGCGGTACAAGTACATGCAAGTCCGTGTTCAAGACAGACACGGCCATACGTTTTTTGTCAGTCGCAAAGTCAATGCGATTGACCCGAGCATGCCTACATATGTGCGTATCCCGCCTAAGCCAATTCCACGCTCATGGGTCAAACATATCCGGCCTCTATCTGACGAGAACGAATCCACCCCACGCACCGTTATCTCAGGTGTTCTTTATCCCAAATCTGAACCCCAATGGTCACGACGCATAGATACGGATGTCACGTTGGACTACGACTTTTCGTCTTTTGACTGTACATTCCAATGCGTCTATATGGACCCGCCACTACTGCTTCCCGAAGAAGACCCAAAGCTAGGGTATTTCGATATAGGAAAACTTACTGCTGTACCGGTAAACAAGCTACTGGTTCCCGGAGCGTTCTTATTTACATGGTGTGAAAAGGAGCTTATCCCCGATATGTGCGAGATGGCCGAGAGGCAGTGGGGACTCAAATATGTAGAAAACTTTTGCTGGGTACGACAACTAACCAACAACCATATTGCTCGGCTGGAATCGCCATTCTTCCGTCGCTCCAAAGTAACATTGCTTATTTTCCGCAAAGAAGGAAACTTGGAAATGAGGCATCAGCGTAGCCCAGACTCGGTTTTTGACTTTATAAAGCCACGAATGCCTGGTGATCTCAATGACCGGAAGCCTGAGTTTGCCTATACGGTTATCGAGACATTGCTTCCATTGGCATTATGTTCAGATGAGCAGCCTAACCCGGATAGATTATTACAACTGTGGATGCCTGCCGACTGTCATCGAAAAAACTGGACGACAATCGTGCAAAAAAATCAGTTGCCATAGATGCTGAAATTTCTTTTATAAAATAGTATAATGTGGTTTTAATTCTATGCATTTAATTGCCGAGTGAAAAAAGAAACATGTGGATGGCACATGGTAAAGTAACTATAGTTCGATTAATGGTATATTCTAGCACGCGAATAAAGCTCAATGGACTGGGTCATTTTTTCGGAATATATAAATACCTTTAGAACCAAGATAAATGGTGCACATGCTTTATTCGGAAAACTAAGAAGTCCTTTTTGTTCATAAAAGCATCTAGACCTGGAAAGATATTTTTATTAAACTGGGCTGATGCTAGAGTGAAATTAAAAATGTTCTCTAAATGCATTTTATAAAAGGTTATAATTTGCTGATAGTATTTTGTATCTCCAAAAATCAGCCTCTCGTTTGCGTGCTATCATAGACTACACAAAGACAAGTTCCTGGAAATAGCCCTTAGCAATATCAAGGATCTATCCCGAAGCCTAAAATGAACAGCGTTTGGTTGATATTATTTATTCCTGCTACCTTGGCATCAAAATGCATACCTAGCAGAAGCACCCTGGTACCAGCTTCCACCTTACCCACATTATTCCAGGCAACAGAACCAGCGGTTTTTGCCAGTTCAGAACCACTAGATCCAAATAATCAAGAAGAGCCAGCATCTGAGCTAAAAACTGCTTTAGTTTCAGCCATCGCGAGTATGCTTGATAATACAGCACCTAGCAACAGTATAAATGAAGCCATACCCAGTCTGAAAGCACAAATACGGGTTTCAAACCAAGGACAAGACATTCTAGCGCTATTTGCAGCCTACTCTGGAGCTGCCTACTCGGTCACCAACCAATGGAACTGTTCATTCGCATGCCAACATCCTGGTGCCGAAGACACAATAATTGAGCATCATTGGGGGCTTGGATTTCCTATAAGCGCCGGATATATAGCTAGAAATCCTCCAGGAAAGTTTATCGTGGTTGCATTCCAAGGCACCAATGATGATGCACAGTGGCTGGACAACCTGGATGTTATTCAGGAAAGTTGGCCTATGGAAGTTCCTGGTTCTCGAGTGCACTCGGGGTTCCTTCGAGGATATTTGGATGTTCAGCGGGTTGTTGTGGATAAATTGCGGGAGTTGGCTTTGCAGTATCCGGATTATTCTATCGCCATTGTCGGCCATTCGCTTGGTGGGGCTCGGGCAGCATTATGTCTGTTGGATATTTCTATCAAGCTACCTCAGTTACTTCCTCGCTTATACTTGTACACACAGGGACAGCCGCGAACCGGCAATAAGGAGTTTGCCGATGCGATTGATAAGCTAGAAGCGTTCAAGTACAGATGTGTGTATGAGTATGATCCTGCTCCTCGTGTTCCTCTGATTTCCATGGACTACCATCATCATTCGACTGAAACCTGGTACCACAAAAACCAAACCTTTTTGTGCGTTGATCCGGTAGCCGATAACAGCTGTATTGACAAGGATGATCTCAACCATCCATTCGACATTAACGATCATTATAAATATCCTGGTTTAAAGCATTAATCCATTTATTGAAACCATTTACAAGAAAATAAGTTAATTTGAAGTCATGACAGTTTCACGCGATGGCGTTCGAGATAATGGACGATGAGTAAGAAACTCGTACATGATAACATTAAGTACCAGCTCATTCTGTAGCCTTGATGCCAATCCACCGGATGAAACAAAACTATAGATGCTACTTCGACTACTCTCCATGCTATCGCCAGCATAGAAGCACGAATCTACCGTAACCACACTGATCGTATCACTATCCATTAGTGCAGCTGGCTGTCCTAGATCCAGTGACCTCATAGACGTTGAATCCCCCGATGTATACGAGGGCGGAGGTGGCTCATAGAGAGGAGGAGGCGTACTTGGCACACTAGCACATATGGAAGCCGAATGAGAGAATAAGTCAAGGACCTCGATAAGTGAAGTGGATATAATGGGCTCTAAACGGAGATTCAAAAAAGTATGAGAGCTTTGAGGAGTCTGTAAAGTATCTGATTGTTCTAAACGCTGTTTCTCTCCAGTCATTGTTGGATGCAATATTGGTTGAGGTTTGGAATGATGTGAATAGTGTGGCTTTTTTTTATATAGAACTCTCCCTTATTCCTCCCTCCTCGTCTTCCCCGAAATTGGTATTGTGGATAAAAAGGCTTGCGCGAGATTACCAAATATTAGCCGTACTGGTTAAAAATATAGCCTTGGTTGCTCCAAGCTATAGTTCACAAAAGACGGTGTCAAAAATAAAGGTACACAAATGGAAACACAAAATACTGATGCACTGAATAAAGAAAAAACTAAAGGTCGTTAGCTTATTAATAAAGAAATGAAGGGAAGCAAAGGGGAAAAAGACATGGAAAAATGACCAGGTATCATTACAGAAGAAAAAAGTGCAAAAAGGGAGAGAAAAGGTGAGAAAAGGGGGAAGAGGTCAGCTGCAAGTATTTTCCTTACAAATGTACGACTCAGTTTCAAAAACAAATTTTCTTATAGTATTGACCAATGTACAATACTCTGTTTCGGTGCCGAGCAAGATCTGCAATTTGAAAAAAAAAGTACCTAGAACAAAAAGAAAATTTCGGAAGATCATACATGAAATTAAAACTCTAGACTCACTTTATCGTGTCATATTGCCTAGATTCCCACCTTGTCTGGTGACCAAATTGCTTGGGAAGTTGTGAGAACCGTATTGATGCAGGCACTCCCGGTGGCTGAACACGAGGAACCTAGTTTTCAAGATGCCAAACTATATTGCCTAGCCACATATGCATCCATGTCAAAAATTAATTTCTGAAAAAAAAAGCAGTTCATTTTAATCAAGATATAAGGGGGAAAATGATGAGAAACTCCGAAACAGAAACAAAATTGGAGACCAGAAAGCTTTTACAATAGTGGCGGATTTGAGGAGGTATACGCGAATACCTGTTTAATTGTGTCTTTTGTGCTGAATAAAAGACAATAGGGAGTTTTAGCTAAAGCACAATGAGATTCTCGTGGAAAGAAATAAAGTGGCAAATTTGAGCCCAAAGCCATGCATTTTCTGTATTAGCAAACTAAATTTGTTGGTAACTGCCCGGTTTCTTTTAATCTAATCCCATCCTATAGAATGTACAACATTAAATTAACCAAACAAGTATAGCCATTTCAAGTCAAGTGTGGCGAATGCAGATGCATGAGGTCTTCTTGTATGATTGGCGTAAGTGTAGTGTAGGTATACTTGGTAATTTATTTACTTGTAATGAAAAAGACATGCATAACTAGTAGACATACACCAAAAAAGGCTCATGTGGATTTTTCTGTTGATAAAAAGGGGATGTTTTTTTTTCTTATTTGGCTAATGTTTTGAAGAAAGAAGGCAACCACGCGATGACAATTTCTTGGAAAAAATGGAGCTTCAAGCCTTTTTTTCTGTAAACAATGGTAGGAATCGGAAGGAGAATAAGAGGAGGGGAAAGCGGGGTGTGTGCACATACCTGTAAGTAAACAAAGCGGGAGCGCATATCTCCCGAAGAAGAATCTTTTTTGGATAACTGACTGCTTTCAAATCTTTAAAAAGAAAATGGATATCCATCTTCTTTTCCCCTCTTATCTGTTTCCGTTCTAATTTCAAGCGTTTATGACAGCAGATATACCTGATATCTACTAGATCGACGGGATTTATCCAACTGGGCAGTTTGAAAATCCAGACAGTATAGCCGAATTTATTGGTCTGTGTTTATAGGAAGAATTGCCTTTTCCCACACTCACGAAAGACACAAGGCACAAAAAAGCAAGGTTGTTCTTCGGTTAAAGACAAAAAGATTGTTTGACACAAGCCTTGTGACACAAGGGAATCCAACACCGCTTTCCCTCTCTCTCTCTCTCTTTATCTAAAAAAAGCCATGTATGAGTTTGTACGGCGACAGCAAGAACAGCAACCACACATGTTTAGCAACAAAACGTTCCAATGGATGGAAAACAATCCACGAGAAACTAGCTGGGTAAAGCTATACACACGTAGCATGACAGATCCACTGGCACGCTCTTCAAGCAGCTTATTCCCGGAGCCAAACAGAGCCATGCAAAGATCGACAGGAAAGCTGTTTACATTCAGACGCCATCGGCAAAGCAGCGAAACACAGCCGCTTGCAGCAGGGAATTCAGGGACGCGTCGGCGCGGATTTACAATGCCAAGCAGCGAGCCGCCACAGCTAGCTTACCAACGTGAGCGAGGAGCTACGGTTGCCGGCGAAGAGGACGGGCCTCCCTACAGAGCCAATGGAGTAAACAATGCTGAGGAATTAAGCGGAAGCAATGTAAAGCACGAAGCAGGCACGGAATGGCCAATCAGGACAATCATGCCCCAGCGCCCTGCTCAACAGTCCGAAAATAGTCGAGAGCAAAGCGCGCCTTTTTCTTCTTCATTTGCAGCAGCTCAACATTCATCTTTTTCTCCGCCGGGCTCTCCGCCTCGTCGAACCATCTGCTATCGCGCCCGCCTTCTGATGTCCAAGTTACGTGGTAAGAAACAGGGAACAATACAGCCTCCGCTCGATTCCCACAGAAGCCCCCCGCCTTTCTCCATGTCCTCGGCTTTATGCACAACCAAGCCTGCCTCCCGCGCTGATCCGCCTGCGTCTTATGGTCCGGTGGCGCAGCCCGGTCCACAGCAGTCTCGCGTGTTTCCACCTCCCCGTCAGCCACGCGTTCTGCCTCGGTCGCCCCTGGCCAACCCCCTTGTGCTGACTGCCGACGAAGCACCCGTGGACTCTGCCGCTCAAGTCTCCGATGAGTCCTCGTCGGAAGAAGACCGCAAATGCCAAGTATGTGCGCAATACAGGGCTGCCGAGTGGACAGTAGAGTGTGATTCTGGGCATGTGCTCTGCTTTGGCTGCGTGCAAGCGCATGTGCGTAAGCTGCTGACTAACAGCACTGCATGGCAGGTTCCGTGCCCCACCGAATGCACTGCAAGCGTCTCGATCAGACAGCTACACGCATGTCTGCCTCCTCGCCGTGTACAGCAGCTGTTAGATAACCGTAAGAGCAAAGCCAGTCTCCATAGATCCCTTAGCGTATCTGTAAAGCCCTCTCAGCCCTGCATAGACGATGGATTCGATGCTCCGCTTGCCCCACAACCCGTGGATGCTGGTGAGGCTAATGTAGAGCGGTTTTCGGCAAGCATGCCGGCTTTGAATGCCCATTCCAGCTCTGGCGGTCCGTCCGGCCCCATGCTTAGCGAGCTGACCAGCGTGGAGCCCGGAAGCGTCGATAGTCTGGTGCTTGCTGCCAGCGCTGCTGCCGATAGCTCGCAGACGCTTAGCCCTCAGCTGCTCGGCTCCCGTCTACGTCGTGTTCCCCAGGCTCTGAGCCCGCCAACTTGCCCTGCCTCGCCCGATCACGAACTAGCACGTGATTTCGTGCAACATTCGGTCTCTCCTCAAGTGGAACCTAAGCTGCCTCCTGCAGCATTCAAGGCCTCTGCTACCTGGATCACTCCCAGCCAGCGCTACTCTGGCTTTGCTGAGAACCTGCTTCTCAATGCGACTCTCTTTGAGACCATTCGACGTTCTTCGATAGATGACGTGTCTGAGTTGCCCTTTTCGTCTGCTCCGTCGGCTGCACAGAGAATGCCTATTCCTCAGTCCGTCATATCCCAAAATGACGACGACGATGGTGGTGTGTATATTCCTACTTGGCGTAAACCCTCTGGCCCCAATCTGCTCCCGTCCATAAGCGACGAGGACCAGTATGAAAGCCAATCGGGCGTTTTATGTGAGGCTGCTGAACTCAACTTTTATCTCTACGAAACTCTGCATCGCCGTCACGTATAAAAAAGACCTTGTAATTTTTTCATCTGCATCTGTCAAATAAACCTTCAAAAAGAAACCAAGTTTGTTACAAGTAAAGTAGAAAAGAAAAGCAGGTAGCGTATTCAGAGAAAGAGAGTTCAAAAGGACACGGCTACCTCAAATTGCGAGGCTATATTCAAGCGACATTTAGCGATATTGCTTTAAAGAGGGGGTTTTGCGGACCGGGTACATGTTGTCGGTTACATATTCCCGGTCTGCTGGTCTCCTCGACTCCTTAAAGTACCCAGCATCGTCGCCATGGAACCCATCAGCGCCTTCGTTGTTATAAGGCGGCGAGATCGGCGTATGCAAATGGCTCGTATGTTCGCGCATCTTGGTGCTGGCCAACGAATATGTTTCCTCAGGGGTAATTCCCGTGCTGCCACTAATCGGCGACTCGCCACGCATCAGCGGAATGCTGTCATCGTCCAGCCGCGGGTCGTTGGGGTCATATGGCGACAGAACCAGCGGATTGGCACGCATGCTCTGCTGCACGTTGATGTTCACTTGCTGCACTTGCCCCTCCCGTCTGCCTGACACTTGTGTCCGCGAAGAGGGCGGCCGCGAAACTGTCGGCATCCCTACAGGCATCGGCTCTGCAGGCAGCGGTGGCGGGTTCCCACCCTGCATGCCTCCTGGGTGTCCCGGTGCCATTGGCAGTGGTCGCGACCGGTATCTTTCTTTGCTGACGTCATCAAGTGTGCTGTTGGCTGAAGAGCTGGACCGCCCATCCACACTGGACATTCCATGCTGACGCATAGTGTGCTGCTGATGCTGCTGCTGCTGCTCATGATGCTGCTGCTGTGCCTGGTTCATGTTTGACTGCTTAACAAAAACAAGCGACGGCGTTTGGCGCTGCTCAATCGGCACATCGCAGTACCGGGGAGGCAGCGAGTTAAGAACCATTGCCTGTGTGTCCTCTGACATCACCATCGACCTTTCTGTTGTCTGTGCCGAGCGCAACCCGGAGCTTCCACTCTTGCTAGAGACGATACTGTTGTTGTCGTTTTCTGACTTGCGCTCTATACTTGGAATTGACCCACGCCGGCTCAAAAACCGTGCCGCGTTGGTTATCTCGCAGGTTATCATCTGCACTGGGATGTCCAGATGTACCGAGCGGTCGCTGGACATCCAGCTGGGAATTATCACTTCAATGCGAATAAAGTGCGTGAATTCGAGGTGATCGGTGCTCATGGCGCCCACAGGAATTGGCGGGATGTGGAATATCAGCGACTCGTTGGTAATTGTCTCGCCAGTTGCCGTCTTTGTTTCTACAAAGGCTGTGTTTAGCACAAAACATGCTCCAACTTACATCACGTTTTGCATCGAGTTTTGCCTTGCAAAAAAGGGATAAAAAGAAGCACCATTTCCCGAACATGCATAAGCAAATGCAAATCTGCCTGCCTCCAAAATTCACCCTGTTTTCAATCCAGCCTTTCTCGGCAGGAAAAAAAACAGACCAGGTTGGAAAAGAACAGAAATTCATCGCTCATGCATGGGCGCAGATCCGTAATAACCTCTCTCTCCTTTTTCCTCCCTCTTTACAAAGAGAACCCACAGACACACATTTTCCCCTCTTGCACGGCATAGCAGAACGAGATACATTACCTGTGGTGGGCTTGCCCATCATATCGTCATTGATAAAGTAGCTGTACACAGAGGACCGGACAACCTCGGTATGGACCAGCTCACGCTCGGCTGACCACAGCGGCTGGGAAAAGGGCATCTGCGTGCTGATTCTGCAGCGTGTGTTCTCAAACAAGCGCACCATAATTCTTGTCCAGCTGGACGATGCCAGCTCTTTGATCGACACGTCAATCTTGGCCTTGCTGCCTGGAAGCAGCTGTCGATTATTGATGGCCGCGCGCACCTCGACCGCAGGCTTGCCGCGCTTGCCCTTCTTCTCAAAGTATAGCGTCTCGGAGAGCACCAGCGGCTCCAGATTGGGCGGCAGCACAACCAGCGGGGTGAAGAACATGTCCTTGACCACCCTCCCGGCAACATGCTCGCCGCCGCCATAGTCCTTGGGCGCCATCAAGCGTGCCTCCAAAAGATAGCCTATTTCAAACTCCCCACAGCTCACATTCTGCGGGTAGTTGAGATTGGGAATCTGGCAGCTAAAGTTAAACACGTGGAGCCCATCACTCAGCACTGTCGATGCATTTGCTGCCCCATTCCGCATTGCCCTCCACAGCACCAGGCTGCACGCAAATATGTGCGTGCGTTCCGGCCGTGTCGCGCCCTTTAGAGTGGTTGCCCAGCGCTCGGATGCCGTCAGCTCCAGCACCACCTGGGTTGCCGAAATGGGCCGGCTCAGCTGCACGACCAGCACTCCTGAGAACCGGTCTCCCGGCCGCACCGGCTGGTCTATCGAGTTGCCTGCCGACGTTGTCAGCTTGAACATTGAGATCTGTGAGTTGGGCATTGCCGGGACCGTGCTACTATCTTTGCGGTTGCGTGTTAGCGCATCATTGTTGGGCGTGACCGACGGCGTAATCAAGCGTGCCGACGATTCCATTTAACCATAAAAATATTTAGTTGAATATTCACAAAGGAAGAAATAGTATTTGAAGAGAGGGGGAAAGATATAGGCGCATATAAATAAAAAAAGAAAAGAGAATGGCAGCTTCGGAACTTGTGAGGCAGCAAGAGACGGCTGAACCAATTCCGTTCCCAAGAAAACAAACAATGTTTTGTCTCGGCAGAAAGGAGAATCTTGCTGCGTGTTGGGCATCATTGTTGGAAATGCGCGTTCTGAAATTTGCGTACTCTGCATTACGGCAAATAAGGGCTCTTCGCCAGCCCAAGCTGAGTTGTGTAATACAGCCCATGTCTTACACAATACAATGCCTTCCCCCATTTTATAAGCCAGCGGGTTGTTGCCGTTTCATTGTGGTGCATACACAACAATGGTCAGGGAGAAGAAAGAATAGCAACTTACATTTGTAATATCAATGTCTGTCGTTATAAATAAGCACAGATGGTCAGCACTGCACAAGAGCCTTTAGGGTTAGCAAATTATAAGGTACAAAAAATATTGCACAGCTAATTTTACAAAAACTTTTTGCTAACGTCCTCTATAAAACAAGAAAAAATAAAGAAAAATAAAAAAGGTCTTTCTTGTGGAAATGCCTGCCTTTTTATTGTGAAATGCTGGTCACCTCAGATATGGATCTTTTTGGTCATGGTATGCCTACAAGAACTTATCCGGTTTTCATCCACTAAGAAAAAGCACCACATATCTGCAAAAGGGGAAATAAAGAGCATGCTGTAATCGACAAAGCATTCATTCCGCGCACACGTTTTTTTGGGATTCCTCAATTAGCTCAACACAAACAAATATTCATGCTTGCTGCTCGATTCTTTATGCTATTAGTGTGAACTGCACCGAAAAATTGTGCATTTTTTGGGCTACCATTTCCGGCGAAGCGTCTTGAATTCTATTTTGCTTTTTGAGGAAAAATGAGCAACGGAGCAAATATAATCGCCGTTCCTCTGTGGTTTGTCGATCAATGGCCTTTGTTTATGGCGAGTCTTCTCAACTCCCCCATGTTCTTTCTCTCTCAATGAACATAATGTCTAATTGCTACCTGAATACATCCTGCTGATCCTCAGTCAGTATATTTGGTAAGGCGCATTTGAAGTTCCATGTGTAAAAAAAGACCAACCCGTATATCAGCAAATAAACGCTATATTACTTTATTGCACTCTGTCGATCCTCAATATAAAGGATCTGGCTTGCTCGGTATTCAGATTCCGTTAGAGTGTATCGTGATAATGGGCTCTCCCCCCAATCCCATGTTCTCACTTATCGCTTTTTAATCCAGATTTTTAATCCTTTCTGTTCAACTAACTTTACAGATTGTGAAATATTCTTCTGAGGTCCTCGGGCTTTCAATGTTTATATGTGCATCCTTGTACATTCTGCACTCTTACTGCGTACAATTTTCGGCTGCATGTGAAAGTACCAACATCGGTCTATCTAATTCGGATATTAAACTGCATACATTTCTTTGTCAAAATGAAGGTCGTTCTACACCAGCAACTCGCAATCTTCAAGCGTCTCAATATAAAAAAATTTACACGGCCTGTGAGAATAACTCGCTTGGATGTTCAAAGTCTGAACTATCTGGAGCACTGGCATCCGAATCATTGTCATTTCTGACAAGCGGCAATTCGGCATATCCACTGGCGTCATTGCCATGTCCACGCAACGGCGTATCGCTCACCCACCGCCGCTGCCTTTCGCGCTCCGCCAGTCTGCGAACAATTTCCGACTCTGGCGTTGATGGACTCAACAACGATTGTCGATATATGTCTCTGATGTCCCGAGTTGGCGTTTCATGACTGCCCAGCATGCGTTCAGCATTGCGCTCGACGGTCCTGGGTGTTTCAAACTCAACATAGTCGTCGTCCACAACAAAGCTGGACAGCTCCTGGTCCAAGTCCTCTCCATCGCCCTCATCGCTGGACACCGCTTGCTGCCGCGCATTATGCCCACCGTCCTCGTCATCACTGTACCCAATAGCTGCCTCAGCATCAAAAAATATATTGTTGGCCCGCTTTGCCAGCTTCCGATGCTCCTTCCCTTTCTTTTTGGTACGAGGCAACGGTTTCTTAAATGTGCTCTGGGGCTGGTCAGCTACTGTGCTGGATGCAGCCCTGGAAACAGCGATTGAGCGCTTGCGAACAAGCCTCCCGCCTTGCTTACGAGGTCGCCGCTTCAGCGGAGAGGGTGTTACTGGCAGACTGGGCATATCCGTATCGCTAGATGAGTTTAAACTATCCAGCAGAGGTTTACGTGTGCCCTTGCCACCGCGGCGTACCAAAGGCGATGATGACATATCCACATCCATGACAGACTCCTGTTGCCAAACCTTTGAAAATATAGCTGGAGTCAGGCTGTCCTGCGGCAAACATGCTTTTGGCTCAGCATTGCCACTTGCTGGTATGTCCTTGATGTCATCGTCGCAAAGGTTGCCAGAACTGTCTTCATCCGACAAAATAACAATGTCCGAGGTGTTGATCTTAAAGTTTAGTGCAGCATCGTCAACAGCAGGTGGCTCGACAACAAGCAAGCTGTCTTCCGTCTCAGCGCCATTTGCCGGTGCTGTTGGCTCATCAGCACATGTGTCGGCAACTGGCGAGGGCGTACTGCTGACATGAAAGTTATCCAGTGTAGCAAAGTCAAATGCGCCCATATTGTCAAGTTCCGACATGTCATCCATGACTGGAGTTGCGCAGCATAGCACCTGCTCTTCTTCAGCATTTCTTGAGTCTTCATTGCTCGCTTCAGCTAATGGCAGTGAGCTAGCTTGCTCAGCATACAGCTTGCGCAGCCGGTCTTCATCATACAGGCTGCTAAAAGCGCCGGGCTGACCAATATTGCCAAATATCGAGTGCATACTAGGTGCTTGTTGTGATGGTGCCGCAAGCACTTCATAAGCTGAATCCTCGAGATCAACCAGCTCCAAGTCGATTCCGCGCGCATGCGCATCCGCAAGTAACTCGGTATCAACCGCCAATGTCCAGTCAAACGCGTATTTAGCCTTTCCGGACTTTATAAGATTGTCAATGGATTCAAAGATGTTGCTTTGCGATGAGTTACGCCGATGACCAAGTCCTACTTTAGTGTTTGAGCTCTTGGGCTGTCTAGATGCTGCCATTTTACCTTTTGCCGCCGCCTTGCCCTTATCATTTACCAATGAAGACAGATGGTTCGGTGCCGGCGGCAGTCGATCGGTGGGTTTGGCAATTTGAGCTGCATTCGTATCAACATCGCTGCTGTTTGCAAAGTCATCGCAGCCAAACATAAACTTATCGTTAAGCGGTGACGAGCCAAGCACAATTGGAGGTGCCTTGTCTTTTGCAGAAACAGTCGCTTTCGTGGTACTGCCATCAAGTAGGCTATCGTCGCTGCTAATCGACATTGACTTGCGCCCAATACACGCATTTGATGGCTGTGGACAATTATTATTGATACCGTTCCTCGCTGAGGCAAATGCTCGAGACACTTCGGCTTTCGTAGTATCAGGCATCTGGAACTTGCACTCTGAATCATCGTTGAGCTCGCGGTTAAATCGACAGTTTTCAAGGCCAAGCATAATCCGCTGGTAAATAGTCGCGGCATGCGAGTGACCAACCAGACATGAAGGCGATTCAGAAGACTGCCATGGCGTGCCTCGTGCAAGCATACCGGCGACCTTCTGTGCCTCATTCCCAGAAGACGTCCGCTGGTATATGGACGACAATAGAGCAAATTCGTCCATATCTTCGGCCCGAATTCCCACCGATGCTTTACCCCGTTTGCCTTTCGTCTTGCTTTTGCTGGTGCAAGTCTGCTCGGTCTCTTTTGATATGTCCTCTTTAGAAATGTGCACTTCTATCCGCTTGGGCTTGCCAGCAGGCAGATCCGGTGGAAGCATAGGCGGGCTAAGATCCTCACGCAACTGTAATCCTTTTCCCTCAGCTATTCGCGCCTGCACATTTTTGTACTCGCGCTGTGCCTTTTTGTACGAGTTTTCCTCCCGAGTGTCTTTGGCCAAAAATACAATGACTTTACCACGGCGTGCGCGCCCAGTACGGCCAATACGTTGCAACAGGCGGATCGGCGACGATGGTGCGTCGTAATTGACAATCAGATCGACTTCACCAATATCCAACCCTTCCTCGCCTACGCAGGTGGCAACAATAATATTGGTGGTGCCTTTTCTGAAGCGATCAAGCACTGCTAGCTGCTCTTTTTGCGACTGACCGCGTACGCCTGTATCGCCGATATCTAAATCAGCAAGCGCACCATCGTCTGTATTTGAAGAGGCATTGCCACTGCCGCCATATCCACCCCGGCCTCTACCCCAGCCCCGGCCACGACCACGACCACGGCCTCGATTCTGCCATCCACCCGGCACACTGCTGCCACCATCGCTGCTCTCTTCGGTATGCATTTTGCTTGATTTTGCACTACTGCCGCTGCCTTGGCCAATAAACGCCTCTGTTGCAGCCAAAGGGCGTAGGCGATTAAGCACGCTGACAATCTCGCTTACTGAGCCACGGTACTGCGAAAACACTATAATGCGAGTGGTCGTTTCATCGTTCGCATGTTTGGCAAAATGGTCCCGGACAATCTTCAGCAGTCGCTCAAGCTTGGGGTGTCCCAGTGTGCCAGGCGGAGCTAGCGATGCTATTCGCCTTGTTCCGCCAGCTCCTCCAGCCTGCGCACCAGGTACTGGCCTGCTATTAGATACATTAAAAAAGCTGGAGACCACGTCGGTACGTGCTGGCACATTGGGTCTTGGAGACTGCAATGTACCTGCTGCTGTGTTGCTTGTGGGATGTGGTTTTCCATCCAACATGTCTACTAGCATACCAAACTCCTGTATCATGGTAGCCCACTCTTTGCTGCTCACACAATCTATCTTTGCTCGTGTCGATGATCCCTGGTTTCGCCTGGCACTTGCCACTTCCTGGTCCCATATACGAAGTGCTGCCCATGCTGGCCGCAAGCCATGCTCAGACAACAGCTGCATTATATGAGCAAGCGACATAACCACCGTAAACTCGCCCGATATGCGAGCAACATCCATGCCTCCGCCATATGGATGGGAAAGAAACCGGTCGCGTTCTATTCGAACCTGAAACCCGGAAATCCGGCGAGGATCGCCTGGATTGGTCATCACCTTGCACACATTGCACAAGAGATTGATGCTTCGTTGAATAACCGTAGCCAAGCAGTCGCGAGCGGCCATTAACCAGGGCGGAAGGTCAATGACCATCTCTTCGATCTGTCGTCCATGTATATAGGGCACAACATCTATGGACTCTTCGGTGCGTAGAAATATATGCGAAATATGCAGGCGTTGTACAATATCGTTCACCGCAGTTATCTTGGATCCAGGAGTAGCTGTCAGCGCCATCACACGAAACGGAGCCGCCTTACAGGGACAAGAAGGGCTAAACGCGCTGGCATTTGGTCCATGGTACAGTGTATGTAAGGCATCGACAGATTCACCGTACGCATACCTGCCAGTAGCCCGGTGCGCCTCATCAATGACCAATAGGGAAATACGCTTAGCGTCGTTGGCAGTCAGAGTGCCGGTCTTTAGATCGTTCTGCAGAATCTGTGGTGTGGAAAATACAAAGCGAGCAGTAGACCACAGCATACTGCGCTTCTTGGGCTGCGTCTGGCCGTTCATTTCTACTACCCATTCGCTGCCAAACAGCGGCAAACTGTCGCCATTGTCTTTGTTGGCTCGAGCGTATACGGCACGAATCAAACTCCTGCATGCCTGCATCTGCTGCGCAACAAGCGGCTTTGTAGGCGCTAGGAATATCGACATCGAGTTAGAAAACCATCGGGCATAGTTGGCCATCACTACAGCTGCAATAAACGTTTTACCCATGCCAGTTGGCAAAGCAACAAGGGTGTTTTGAAAGATGCAGTGCTGAATTGCACCCTGCTGGTATGCACGTGCTGGCTGTCCTCCCAGCAACGGATATACAAACGTGTCCAGCGACGGCCTGTTTATCAAATGGGTGGATTCAACCAGCGTATTGTCTCCTGTGTTTCGAACCACCAGTTCACGTGTTTTAAATGCCAACTGCCTATGGCTAGTTGAAGCTACTGGTGGTCTGGTCGGTGCTGGAACGGGCTTATTCGACGGATCACTAGCAAAGTCTATATCACCCATGTCAAAATCCAAGTCAATAGTATCGTCTATATCTTCTACCCGTGCAACCTTGTTTGGCGGATGTGCAGGCGACTCAGCGCCATTCACTCCATGGTTGCTATGTGTTGGACGCTTCTGCTGGCTATGTGCTGGCGATCTGCTCTTGATAACAAACATCGAGTCCAGCGTTTTCTGGCTAGGATTTGTGCATGGTGAGAATCGTTTGTTTCCAGGTCTTCTTTGTGGCGAACGGGGAGTGGGATGCTGAGCACCAGGCTTTGTTTGATCAAAGCTTGACTTGCTACTTGCCCATTGACTAGTCCCGGCATGTGCGTTTACTGTCTGCTGATGCCAAGGACTACGCGGAGAGGCTCTGCTTGGTGCTGTGTACAGTGGTCTGCTGTTGCTTTGAAGCGTCACTGCACTTGCTGTTTTGGCATTGCAAGTTGGCTCTGGGTCCAGGTCCTGGACGTCTGCGAGAAGGTCGTTCCATAGGTTGTCGTCTATAGCGTCAAGGTCAAAATCGCCAAAGTCGTCGTTATTGTCCTGCATGGCTTGATTCTTCAATCCTGCCAATGCATTAATTTCAACTAAAAAATAGCGTTAAAAGTACACGATCAAAAATTGCAAATAAACCAAGAAGCGAAAAGGTGGCTGCGCAAAAACCCACAAATCTAAATCACAAAGATTTATTCATAGCTAAGCTTTAATATCAATTGGTACTGAAGTATAAAGCGTTGACTCGGCTTCGCCGCTGGCGCTGGCTAGAGGCACCATAACGGTGGTATGGACGTCGGAAAGCTGGTTTATAGCACGACTGACAGCCGCATCTTGGTTTACCGGGCTGCACAGCATCTTTGTGCAAGCTACCGAACCACTTAACGTGCACTTGCATGTGTTGCAGCCGTCGACTGGATGTGTCCAGCTGGTCTGGCCATCATGCTTCTGCACACAGCTATAGAACGCCTCGGTGATTCGTTGGTCGCCATCAGGCAAAGGCACGGGTGATTCAGGGCTGGCCTGTGCCATGATAGGGCTATTTTCAGCGCTGATAGGCAGAATTGACACTTGTGAAGAATCAGGCTGGTCAACCATTGCGCTTGGAATGCACTCATATAATGTTGATGGACATGGGCCGACAAAACATGCAACATGGGCGATCACTGGTGCACAAGTGAAACCATCATAGCAACCGGAGCTACGACAGTCGTTTACTTCGTGGCTCGACGGACTTCCATCTTGGTCGCGCCAACAAGGCATCTTGCCATACAGCAGCTTGGAGCCGGTATATACACAGATGGCAATAATAAGCAAGGTTGCAACCAGTGCAAACAACATCTTAAATGCCTTCTTTACCAGGCTGCAGGCCGAATGGCGCTGCTGTGGTTGGCGAGTATATGCGGCAGGCAACTCTGAACTGCCTAAGAGCAGCTTCTCGTCGTCTCTAGTGGGATTCATAATTACAAATAATGTTAAAAAGTCAAAGAGAGAAATAAAGGTCCCTTTCGCCTTTGAACTTGCCCCCTTTTATTCTGCCTAGACGCTTGACCACTGTTTTATCTGCTACGTCATCTGACACGTGGTCGCACAGGATATGCTCTCAGATGAGTCAAAAATGGAACCTTGGGCCTGAGCTACCAGGTTTAGTGGTTAATTTCGAATCAGAAGAGCGTGGGAAAAATAGAAGATAAATGAGAACTTGTTGTCTGACACACAAGCCAATATTTTTCTCTTCTGAATATTAAATAATGGCACATTCTCTCTATAAACCAGCACTTGTAAAACGGCTGCTGCTATGCCAGACAGCCAGACAGATATGTACACGTAGTTTTAGCTCGACTATTGGCGCAGCCAAAAGCATCGAACCTGTGCAAGACCAGACCTCCTTTGTCAAAATAGTAGAAGTCGGGCCTCGTGACGGACTGCAAAACGAAAAGCAGGTTATTCCAACAGACGTTAAGGTAGCTCTAATAAACAAACTGGCAAATGCCGGCCTTTCGGTGGTAGAAGCTACATCTTTCGTATCGCCCAAATGGGTGCCGCAAATGGCTGACGCGCGAAAAGTGATGGCAGAGATTACTCGCAAGCCTGGAGTATCCTATCCTGTACTTACCCCCAATGTAAAGGGGCTTGAAGCAGCGATAGAGAGTGGTGCAAAGGAGATAGCAATTTTTGGCGCTGCATCGGAATCCTTTAGTAAAAAGAATATCAACTGCTCGATCGCAGAAAGCATTAGGCGCTTTGCGGAGGTTGCCGAGTTGGCAAAGAAAAACCATTTGCGAATTCGTGGCTATGTGTCTTGCGTTGCCGGCTGCCCTTATGAAGGCAAGATTGAGCCCTCGGCAGTAGCGCGAGTTTCCAAGGACTTAGTTGAGCTGGGGTGCTATGAAATCTCGCTTGGCGATACCATAGGAGTTGGTCGTCCTCGCGAAATCCAAGCAATGATTGATGCTGTTTCACGTAAAGTCCCTACAAAGCAGCTGGCTATACATTGCCACGACACATATGGCCAAGCACTGGCAAACATCTATGCAGCCATTAACATGGGCATTCGTACTGTCGATTCGTCAGTTGCTGGTTTAGGCGGCTGTCCTTATGCCAAGGGCGCCACCGGCAATGTAGCTACAGAAGATGTTGTGTATATGCTTGAAGGAAATGGTTTCAGCACCAATGTTGACTTGCGTAAGCTTGTAGATGTTGGTCTGTGGATATCTGACAAACTTGATCGACCTACTGGATCTCGTGTAGCTCGCGCTCTTGCTCAATAAAACTCCCTTCATTTTTAATGAAGCCAATGAACCTTGGAGTTTTAAAAAAAGATTTCTTTTTCACTTTTTCAGACGCATTTTCTAGTTATCTAATAAGATGAAGTCTGCACTTTAATACAGCAACAAAGGGATTTTTGTTCTCTATTTAAAAACGCAGAGGATGAAAACAGTGTCCAGCATCTGCTATAAAACCCTACGCATTTCCTTCCCGTTTTATTTCCATTTCTTACCAATCTATTCTTTATTCAACTATACCATCAGCATGACTCAGCCCAAGAAGCCCGCTATCGAAATCTTATCCAAGGGAAATTAGCTAAGTGGTATTAAGGGCACGCACTCCAATTGCAATGTATCAGAAATATAATTTTCAAAAGATGGTGATAGCTTTGCTAACAGCACAGACAATTTGGAAGAAGTCTATGCTTATGTCAAGTATAACTACGAGGACCAGGAGAAAGATGGATATAGCCATGTCCCGCACTGGATTCATTATCCTGTAAAGCCAGAAGACTAAAATAGCATTTTTTTAGTTTAACAATAATAAATTATCGCTAGAATCTGGTAAAAACAAGAAACCGAAACCAAAAAAATGCAAGCTTTAATGATTAAATTTGTAATTTACAAAACACCACTGTAAAGCACAAGGGATTAAATGACATGGCAAATGACACATCATCTGGTTGCTGTCATTTAAAAGTTTAATTCAAGCCTTACTTTAACAACAATAACAAATTTAATAGACAGATAAAAATATACATAAAGCGTTTAATAAGTATAGCCTTTAGGATGCATAGGTGGCTTTTCAAAAGCCGGTTCACCCAACTTCCATTTTTGCACCACCGGAGACAAAAGCCTGGTTTCCTCAATATCTTCATAGCTAGGGAGCTCAGTAACCAGTTTTTGCTCATCTATAGAGTTTAATTGAGGAGCTGAAGCCACACGTGGAAGACACCGGGTTTGCTGTGACCTACATTGCATTTGCTGCTCGACACGAAGCGGTGAAGCTATCACACCGATTTCCATAGCCTCGTCGTAAGTGGGTGGATGCCGACTGCCCGTGTATGGTGGTGGAGGCGGATAAGGAACATCGTTGATGATTGCCCAAGCACCCCGAACATACGCCGGTGGCGGATTTAAAATGGCTGCTCGTGCTCGCGCAAATGTTTTAAACACCAGGTCGCTGAATCGCGGACTTGTTTCCGATGGTGTTTGGTTTGCTGGAAATTGAATTGGATCCGCTCCAAACTGTGCCCCGGCTAGTAGATGTGGTGAAATCGGCAAAGTTTCCATTGCATCTAATGTAGTATATGTGGATATTTGGTTCATTAGCAGAAATAAAAAGAGAATGCTTGGATGCAGATGAATCGGAAAAAGTCTAGGCTATTTAAGCGCACTGAGGAAAAAAGTATCAAGAGAAAAACTGCAAGTATGAAAAAATGAGATTCTAGGTTTTGGTTTATATACCAAATTGAACGAGGTTTCCCAACATCATTCTGCAACCTGACGCAAATATGACAACTACAAAAAACCTTTTACATTGTAGCCAATGAAGGAGAATAGAAAGACCCATTTGCGGAATTGCACTCTTGGAAAACCAACTCATATACTAAAATTCGCCGCACGCTAAAGTTGAGCGAATCTGAAACCCAAGTGGAAATCCGCAAAAAGCCCAAACATATGCTTGAATCTCAGCTCTTCCCCCTGAAAGTACCGGGTACCGGGTATTGCGGAATTCCCTTTTTTTTTTACAAAGATTTATAATAGATTACGCAGATGAGTTATTGGATTGTTTCCACCGTAAATATTCTTGTGAATGCTGGACATTCGTACAAGTTGAACGGCTGATCGGCGCCGTTGCAAACCATTTGATTCTCCCATTGACTGTAGGAAACATGGAGACCACGCTTTCAGACAGCTGTGGCTCAGATTCCGAGCTTGGATAAGGGATCGAAATGACTTTGGGCGGCTGGGGAGGAGGCTGCGGTCGAGGCATTGGTGGGAGCGAAGACATGCTACTGCTTTGGCCAAGCATTTGCGGCGAATTCAGCGCCGCCATCGAATGTGCAATTGATACTGGCGTTCCGTTATGCGCAAGCCCGGTAGCTGGAGATGAAAGCGGACGACCCATGTATATGCCGGGCTGGCGGCGGGGCGTCGCTTGCAGCTGCGAAAACTGCTGCTTTTGCTGAGCAGCCGCCATTGCAGCCGCATCTTCCATTGCTCGCTTCTCAATCAGCTGCTTGTTCTTGGGCGGCCGCCCACGGCGTCGTGGCGGTGCTATCGGCATGCTTGAAGCGGTAGCCACCGGCGAGAACGATCCAGAAAAGGCACCGGACGCCAAGGCCGCCGCTTGCTTTTGAAATTGCGCCATAGATGCGTTGGACATTGCTCCTGGCAGCAGGAATTGCGGCGGCGGCTGCTGCTGCTGCTGTTGCAGTTGCTGCTGCTGTAGTTGTTGCTGTTGTTGTTGTTGAACAAGCATTTGCTGAAACAACTCTGCTTGGCTTGCTGGCATCGATGTGGGCGTGCTTGACGCCGATGCTGGCGTGGCAGCTAGCCTGGTGCTACGCCGAGTATGCGGCGTACTTGCATCATCTTTATCGGCAACCACAGGCATCTGCACCTTTTCCATTTGCCGCGGACCACCTGGCCATGGAACTGGCCGCGTCACCATCTCTATCCGCTCCTGGCTCATGCTTTCTGGCCAAAAGCCCCTTGCCATCTTGATCTTTTGGATAAACCCACCCTTATCCACGTACCGCGACTCACATACAAACAAACGATCGCCCTCCTGCCATTCACGCGGATGCCCCACCATTGCATCTGCAGGAGAAAGCACAAAGCATTTGCGTTGGATCCGCTGCACAGGCACGGTCGTTTGTCTGAATGTTCGTAAAAGCGTGTTGGGATAGAATTCCATAAATGCCGGATGTGGTGTTAGTTGCGGATGCACATACCATAGCACTGTTGCCTCCAGTGCGTTGCTGTCGCGTCGCGTCAGCTTGTGGATTTGGGCCACCGATGGGCACTCTGTGCCCTGTGTGCCTCCAGAGTTTTCTGGATCTTCCATTATCACATGGTCGCCGGTAAAGTATGTGAGTCCGTTGTGCTCTACCTGCAACAATGCCTCGCCTTCGTCGATACGTGTCCGCTTGGCCTCGGGTTCGGTGTCCTCCTGGTACTCGCTTTCTTCTCCAGCGTCGCTGGTCAGCTCAGACTCGCTCAGTGCATTGCTGGTATATGGAGATTGGCTTGTTGCCTGCTCATCGCCCATGCTACTGGCAATCGACATTGTTGGAACTCTTCAGATTCGCCTCAGCACAGAAACAAAAGCCGCTTCAATGAGAAAGTGCAAAGGGGGAAGGTCAATTCAGCAAAAAGGCCCTTCACAGGATAAAATAAACAAATTGGTGACGAAATTCGCCTTTTTTGCACAATAGAAAACTATTAAAAGACAAAAGGAGCCCACAGTTCTTTTTCCCCGCACGCAACGTGCATAAAACCATTAGTTCCCTTCAAAATTTTGCAAAAGCAGTTGCTTCGAGCGTTCAGTTCAATTCCTTCTTCACAGTAGCAAATTACTGAATCACCAAATGGTTGATCTTATAATAAACTTAAAGAAAACTCTGAAAAACAGCCGAGTGGACCTTGTGTCGTGACGCAGAAAAAGCCTTTGGCTGCTCCCCCACTCGCCTTCTTAGAGAAACCTCACGGGCATGCCAGAGATAAAAATAAAAAGCGAAATATACATCATCAATCGAAAGGCATTTTACTTGTCCAGCAAAAAACGGTTACTTTTTGCTCAGCACAACCGACACTACACGCAAGCCATTAGCAAAACACATATTGAACCACCTCAGCAGCACTTTGAGATACTTACACACAATGACCAAGATGATAATAATAAGGCATACCGCAATAATGATCTTCCACTTCATATTGTTCCACCACATCTTCTTGCGTACGCGCACCGCCGACCGCTGAAACACCTGTGCATCGTCACGCAAGCGGTCCGTCTTCTGTCCAACGTTGTCCAGGTCCTCTCCCCGCTTCATCACGCTGTCGATGTTTTCCTGCATAATCTTCACCACATCGTCCACCTCGTTCTGCACGCGCTGGGCTTTGTTCTCTGACTGGTTGCTGCTGTCCATGGGGTTGCTCTTGGACGAGTACTTGGAGTAGGGGTCGTTAGCATACCCGTCGCTGTACCCGCCACCTCCATTGAACCCACCACCGTTGTCGTCGTACCTCGTGTTATATGACCTACACGTGCAGTGTATTTTCAGCTATGAGCCACAGCTACACAAAAACCAATTTCAACTTACATCCAAGTTTGTAGATTTGACACACGAGTTTAAAAAAAGAAGTAAAAGAGGAAAGGAAGAGTAAAAGAGAAAAGAAAGAAATAGTGCGTTTAAAGTTTAAAAAAAGCACCACGCGGACAAGTGAAAAAAAAAAAAAGCTTGGCGGTGGTGTTCTAGGCCACCAGGTCTTGCATGAGATACTGACCCAAAACTTCTCAAGATCAGTCTGCATTGTATCAATTTCATTGTTTGCAGCTCGAGTTGGTTCTTCTCACCAGCAAAGATGGCGGTAGCAGAAGACAGCAACGAGTGGACAGTATCGGCACTTTATACTTATCCGGTAAAGTCATGTCAGGGCGTAAAGCTGCACGAATCACAGCTAACCAGCACCGGGCTAGAGTATGACCGGCTATGGATGCTCGTGGATGCACGCAGCAAGAGATTTGTAACTCAACGGCAGCTCCCACGGCTCGCATTGGTCCAAGTGACTATCAACCAGGCAGAGCAGCTTTTGGAACTATCTGCCGACAGCATGCCGCCGCTGCAGCTACCCCTGCATCCCCAGCCAGCGGACTTGCACGACTCTGTGTCTGTGCGGGTCTGGTATGACATGGTTGAGGCCCGTAGATGCGGAGATGCCGCAGACTCCTGGGTTACACAGCTTGTGGGCCGCCCCACCTGGCTGCTATACAAGGATCCGCAAAAGCCGCGCCTGGTCTCCCGCTACGTTCCGCAAAACTGCAAAGATGCACCGCAGTCTGGGTTTGCCGACGTGTTCCCGCTGCATGTAACCACCGAGCCTTCGCTAGATGATGTAAACTCGCATGTGCCACGCCCGCTCAGCCAGCAGCATTTCCGACCCAACATTGTGCTACGGTCGCCTCAAGGCAAGCCCTATGCCGAGGAAGAATGGACGAGGGTGGAAGTGGGGCCTAAGCGCTGGTCGCTGTTCTTCACTTCAAGAACGCCGCGCTGCTCAATGCCCAATGTCGACCTCGAGACCGGACAGATGAGCGAGGACAAGGAGCCCATGGCCACCATGCGCACATTCCGCTGTGTCGACCCTGGCAAGCCCTCGTTTGTGTGCTTTGGCATGCAGGCAGCACCCCAGACCGCCGGCAACTTTATCAAAGTTGGCGATTCTATCTCTGTATGCGAGCGAGGATTCCACTCACTAACCGAGCCTTTGTAACATTTATTATAAAATACTCAAGTCGTCTTTTTACCCACGTTGGTGTATCCAGTGCCCAGGCATGTCAGTAGTACGGTGCTTGTCTGTGCATCCGGCTTGATCTTGAATGTTGTGTTGAAGAATGCCCGCAAGTCGCGCAGATACTGGATCGAAAACGGCGTTAGCTTGCCGATCCGTGTCTTGCTTACATGCTCGGGACCCAGGACCATCAGCAACAGCGCCAGCCACTGGTGTGTCGAGTCAAAGCAGCCTCCGCGCGAAATCTCTGACAGCAGCAAGCGAGCAGCATTACTGCCAATATCTTCAGGTGCTTCGCCAGCCTCTGCGCATAGCTCGCTGGTCATGAGCGCTCCATTGGTTGTTTCTGCCACCAAGGACAGCCCAAATCCAGGAGAAAACCCAGCCTCTGCGCCCTTGTATACGTCCGTGTAGATGTAAATGTCTGGAATAAACCGATTGAGTTCACCGCGTGCCGACTCCACCATGCGGTTGGCTGACTGTGGCGATACTCGGGTGGCATAAGCGATTCCTCGAATGCGTCGGATACGCCCTGGATCAACAAAATTAAGCGGCTTCACTGTTCTGACCACCGGGCAGATAAACCGCACTTCTCCGCCGCCCTTGGGCGCCGATCCGCGTTTGGTAATACGCAGCTCTACACCTTCTTCCAGCCCAAAGTTCCGGTAATTTACTAGTGTTGCCGTACGGATCAGATCAACCGACAAATCCGTGTTGTTGGACGTGATTCCTCGTAATGTCGCGGTCATTTGCTCTTTGCCAAAGGGTGCCAGAGCTACCAGGGCTTCTAGATAGTAGCCAATGCCTCGTGATGTCGGGCAGTCCATGTCGATACGACCACCGGTGATCATTCCTGGACGTAGCATTACTGAGGTACCCGTAGGTGAAATCACTATCCGCGTGCCGTTGGTGGCCTTTTCCAGCAGCCGCAACAACGACACTTCATAGTCGCGAAGCCCAGGGTTCTCATCATCTGAACGAATCCTATCAATACGCACTGCCTGCTGGCTCAGAATAGACAACACCAGCCGCTGCTTCAAAAACGCCGGTCCTTCGAATTGCAGCACTTCTCGTTTAGACATAATTTTTTTTTGCTAAGAAAAAAGTTTTGATCAGAAAAAGGGCTGATTAGATAATTTATGTGGCTATCTCGTTTTTTGTTTCTTTAATTTGTGAAATGGCGGCTGTCGGGATTCCCAAACTTAAAGTGCGGCCAAAGAAGGGCAAGCCTCTGTCTCCATGTGCTATAGAAATGGCGGCGTTGGCTACCTGCTGGTCGTCCTTTTCGATCGACGATAACCGTTGTGCAAAAACCGCCAATTCGCTGACCGCCTGCATGCAAAAGGCCCGCATGCCCAAGCCCGAAAAATCCGACATAAACTACCACTTGGCACGGTTAGGACGCCAGGTATTGCGCAAGTAATTCTTTATATCCTACATAAATGAATCTGGTATTTGTTCCAACAACTCGGATCGACATGCCTCGACCAGCGCTTTGTTTTGTCCAACTATAGACACTACTACTCGAGTATGCTTGTTCTCGGGTGTCCAATCTGGATATGAGCCTAGTTTGACTTGATGCTGTGCATATTTCTTCTGTAGACGGTCAAGGATAGGCGCTATCGTGGATTCACGTAATTGGGTGGTTATGAGTTCCCGAACAAACGCTTTGCCTTGGCCTGTCTGCTGCATTAGTTGAGGCATATATGATGTTAGCAGCATGTCGAATAACTTGGGAATTCCGGGAAACACGTGTATTTTGCCTACATTCACCACAGGCACCCAGAGCTGATCGCATGGGTAGAAGATCTGAGCAGGACAAGGAAGCAGTGCCATGCGGGCACATGCTTTTTCTTCGTCTGTGCCCTGGGGGTTGGGAAGTGTCTTTATATCCCGCTTCACCATGATCCGTCGCATTCGCTGTAAAGTTGGCTCATGATATTGCAGCTTTACACCAGCTGCTTGAGCTACCGCGTCGTAAGTGATATCGTCATGGGTAGGCCCGATCCCGCCACTTGTAATAACTATACTATGGTTAGACGACAGCTGCCGTAACGAGTCTACAATGGCCTGGGGCGTGTCCGGCACCACCTCGATCTTTCGCAAGTCTATGCCTAGCTCAAAGCAGCGGTTAGCCAGAACAAAAGTGTTTTGGTCATGTACTTTTCCGTTAAGAATTTCGTCGCCAATCACGCAAAATGCAGCTGTGGTTGAAGTGGCTATATGGGAATGTGCTCGAGTCAATATTCGAAACGAGCTATTTCGAGCTGTCTGCAATGCTCGCCAGCTATGCATTGCTGTGATTCTATAAACGAAATATTAAAAGTTGTGAGTCAGAAAACACAGAAAAATGGCGCGATAACAAACTTCTATTTCTTCGCTTTTGTTTTTATCTATTGCAAAAAAAACCATGGTTTCATACACGATAAACGTACCGGCAACGTCGGCAAATATTGGACCAGGCTATGATGTCATGGGCCTATCGCTATCTCTGTACTTGACCGTGACAGCTCAAGTCAGTGAAACTGATTCCAGCGGAGCCGTAACGCTTGTTTACGAGGGAGAGAACCAAAGCGGGCTTCCGCTGGATCCTCGTCGTAACCTGATCACCAGCACAGCTCTTTATGTCCTGGAATGCAACGGGTTCAGCGAGTTTCCTCGAGCCACCCAAGTCACCGTAAACAACCGGATTCCTCTAGGCCGCGGCTTGGGTTCTTCGGGAGCAGCTGTCGTTGCCGGAGTACTTTTGGCCAATGCTGTGAGCCAGCTTAATCTGACGCAGCAACGGATGCTCGACTACTGCCTAATGATCGAGCACCATCCTGATAATGTGGCCGCTGCATTGGTTGGAGGGTTTGTCGCCAGCTACCTTGTTGACGTGGACCGTTCAGGCAATATTCCTGCCAGTGAAGCTGACCAGGCGCAACGTGAACGCGAGTTGAGTGCGCAAGCTGCTGATTCAAGTATCAGGCTGCCTCAAGAAAACATTGGCCATTTTTTGCAGCTGGGATGTTCGCCTTTGATCAAGGCAATTGCGATTATCCCGCAATTTGAACTGGCCACGTCAAAGGCCCGGGCGGTCTTGCCTAAGCAGTACGAAACCAAGGACGTTGTGTTTAATTTGCAGCGGCTGGCTGTGCTGACGACGGCGTTGGGCCGCGAGAAGCCTGATCCTTGGCTTATTTACCGCGCCATGGCTGATAAAGTGCATCAGCCATACCGGATGCATTTGGTCCCTGGGCTGCCGGAGATTCTGAAAACTTTTGATCCCGATAACACTCCTGGCTTGCTCGGCGTATGCTTGAGTGGTGCTGGCCCAACCATCCTGGTATTGGCGATTGATAACTTCGACAAGATTGCTGCTCAGATCCGTGCTGTCTTTGATCGCCATTCGGTAGAGACAAAGTACCAGGTGCTGGACATTGTTAGTGAAGGCGCGACATGCCAGATGTCACCCAAGTAAAATATTAACATATACACGAAAGTAAACAGACTGCGGTTAATCTAGCTGCAGCATTTCAGATGGCAATCTTCCAGTTTTGTAAGATTCTCAGCAGATTGCTGCGGATAAGTTGGCAAGTTTTTCTTCTTCGCTCTCAGCACTTTCTACTTAACAAAAATTGTCTAGTACAAAATGGAATTGGCAATGTTTTATTCTACCCAAGACTCGGCCAGATTCTCTGAAGACCTCAGCGACGACATGAGATGTATTTTCACTCAAATATCTCATCTTGCTATAGCTCCAGCTCTAGAGGCTGGACATGATTGTTCTGGAGGCTTTAGTAACGAGGAACTAGTCCTCTTGGCCCGATCGGTGTATGCCTGCAATGTACACTCAAAGGCAGGTTTGAGAGAAGTTAGCGAGGACATGGTTTACAGTTTGTATGACAAAAACAAGGTTCCCAAGTGTCTCATCAAGCTAGCAACTGGTCATAGCTCTCTAAAAGTCGATGACTGGGATGGATACGTTATATCTACCTGCATTCAAAATGACGATATCTTCCTTTTCGTTGGCTATTTGAACCATATTCAACAGTTTTGCACTTTTAACGACATAAATATGGATTCGATGGGTATAGTCGGTATTAAGCTAGGAAATTCCATGATGGCTCCTGTACACACCAACAATTCAAAGCTTGAGCACGAAGCGTTTGTTTTTGTAGGCTGACACCATTTTTATCCGTATCCAAGGTGGGATTTAATAAATTCAGTTGACTAATAAAACTATATGTTGGCTAAGGCATGCTATCATTATTCATTTAGAACATTACCTGGAAAGCCCAAAAGCCTATTATAATTCAAGCACAATTCAGCTGCAAAACAAGGCATTTTCATCTCAAGGTACCCAGACAAAAGGAATTATTGCTTGGCTACTATCTTTACACGCCATGCGTTAACCTAGCATAATAGCCCTTGGTGGGCAAGATTATTTTGTGGCAACCAGCTGCCTCCTTTTTTCTTTTCGTTTGCCAAAGGAAAATTTTTTGCTTATGGACTTAGAGTCGGCTAGTGCAAAGGAAATAGAAGAGAGCAAAGGGGCTCAGGCAGATAGTTTGGAAAGCTCTAGCAATCATACTCAAGTTATTTCCAACCATCGGGTAGACTGGAATATCACGCGTAAATTGCATCGCATATTGGCCAAATACAAACCACTATGGATATTCAGCATTTGGCTTCTGCTAACCGCCTACTTTATTGCTTCTCTAGTGCTGAGACTCAAAACACAGCTATCAGATATTCTGCCATTTATTTTCCTATATGTGTTTATTTCGCTGAAAATGCTTTTTCGATTTACCGGAACACGGTATATCAGCAGGCCATTGTTACTGGCAAGTGACTGGACAGGCAACATGCTTATGCGGCTGCCGCGGCTAGCACGATATATAGGGAGCGTGGCCATTCTACTTGCCATTATCCTTACTGTTTCACTTAGTCTTCCTAACAATGCCAATGGCCGGAGAATCGATCGGATGCAGTCGTTTTTAGGCATCTGTGCAATCATACTATTGCTTACCGTGACATCCAAAAACCCTCGCAAGATACATTGGCACACTGTTATCATCGGCCTCTTGTTGCAGTTTTGCTTGGGCTGCATTGTAATCAAGACGCAGTGGGGCAACAGTTTATTCACCTGGCTGGCAACCTCGGCCAGTTCCCTGCTGGAGTTTTCTCGCTATGGTGCAAAGTTTTTGTTCGGCGACGACCTGGGTTCAGCTTCATTTATCGCCATGTCCATATTCCCAGCAATTATATTCTTCGCGTCGTTTGTGCAAATGGTATATTATTTGGGTGGTATCCAATGGATGCTTCGCCACTTGGGAAGGGCATTCCAATGGCTTTTGGATACATCGGGTGCCGAGTCTATTGTAGCAGCGGCATCGCCTTTTCTCGGCCAGTCTGAAAACGCCTTGCTTGTAAAGGACTATTTGCCACATATGACCAAATCCGAGATCCATACTTGCATGACAGCTGGATTCGCTACCGTTAGTGGGTCAACCTTGCAAGCATATATTTCATTGGGCGTTGACCCTAAAAACATCATCACTGCTTGCATCATGTCTATCCCGTGTTCTTTGGCATTGAGCAAAATCCGGTATCCTGAAACCGAAGAACCATTGACTAGAGGCAAAATAGTTGAACCTCCTCGGTCTACCGAAGAAGTCAATGTTGTGCATGCCATTGGCAATGGTGCTGCTGTCGGCATGAATCTGTCTTTACTGATTGCTGCCAACCTTATCGCAGTCATTTCTCTTGTGAATCTAGTGGATTTCCTGCTGACTTGGTTTGGGCAGTTTGTAAGCATTCAGAATCTCACTTTGGAACTGATTCTGGGCTATGTCTTGTATCCTTACGCATGGCTACTAGGTGTTCCAAGTGCGGATGTTACTCAAGTAGCTGAGCTTTTAGGCCTCAAGTTTGTTGCCAATGAGTTTGTTGCTTACCAACATCTTAACAGCTCAACAGATGGCGGGAAGGTGCTTCGGGAGCAGCTGTCACCACGAGCACTGGCTATTGCTGAGTTCGCCTTGTGTGGTTTTGGCAATTTAGGCAGCATTGCTCAGCAAATTGGCTCATTAGGTGCGTTGGCTCCAACTCGTAAAGCAGAGATTTCGCGGCTAGCACTAAGTGCGTGTATAACTGGAGCTATAGCCACTACACTGACTGCAGCCATTATATCCATGGTGATGTAATTTGCATATAAATATATATTAGATGTGTTATATATCAGCGAAGTTTGCGATTCAGCTCTATTTCAGCTTCCGACATATTCTCGGAGCCAGAAGAGGCAGTCGAGCATTTTGAGCTGGTGACTGTAGGCGATTTGGAACGATAATCTCTCGAAAAGCGCAGGAAAAACACCGAGCAGTGCACAAAAGCCAGCCACATAGAAGCCATATTAGAAACCGAGTACAGAATATACGGACGCCGAGTACAAAGCAGCCATGCGCATGTAAGCGCCGTAGCAAAGCACGCATAGGTAATGATTCGCATCCATCCGACTATCCGAGATGACTGCTCGCTATGTAATCGAGGTACCATATAATAAGATGCCAATAGACGCAAGGCAAAGTATCCCGCCACATTCACCAAGTTATGGTCGGCAGGAGCATCCTCGAACCATAAAACACTGAGGTTACGCACCCACACAAGCAGCTCAGGCGCACAGTACGGCAGACTGCTTGTCCAGAACAATAGCAAGCCCAGCTGATACGCGCCATGGGTAGTATTTGTGGTTAGTGTACGGGCAGTTGCAATCAGCTGCGCTAGGTAGATCACTAAAAAGGCAAACTGGTAGGGCACAAACGTCGATACAAATGCCACAAACATGATGGTAGCCAGCAATGCACGAACTGGCACACTGCTGTCTGGCTGCTTCGATTCGCCTAATACAGCACCTCCAGTAAACCGCTCTATCCTAGCTATTAGAAGCGCGCCCAGATTGCATATACACGTCAAAGCAACTGCTTGGCATATAATAAATCCCAACGCCATTACCACCACCAACATTGGCACCAAGACAAGTGTAAATCCGCCTCCTCGTACGCCCATAAATAGATTATTCCACTGTACCAGTGTCGCGTCTGACCAAACACTTTTCATCAGATGCGCTACCGCAATTTGTACTACAGGAGATATTGCCGCAGCAACAAGCATAGCAGCAAGTGTGCCATTGCGGATAAGTCGCTCAATAGCTTGCAAGCAGCTTGGAAAAACACCCATGCAGTTCCATAATATTAGCTGGTATGCCAGAACCAAACACGCCCACACAAACGATAGTGCAAGCAGTGCCATATCATATCGCTTGATTAGTCGATTCAACGACGAGTACCAGTTTATACTCACAGCAATGGCGATTTCAGCAGTAAAATCGGGATCGGTCCAAAAGTCCATATAAATCCCTGTCCACGCATCATCTTCAGGCGCTGTGCTTAAAGTGTCGGCAGAAAAATAAGCACCACGTCCATGAATAGCCAGATCAACTGACTCTGGATTGTACCAAAACTTGCTTTCAAATTGCCGCTCTTCGTCTGATTGCCGCACTATTGGTGCAAACTGTGGGCTTGCTGTCAGCGCAGCTTGCGGGCTACGTCGCACACGTATCTTTGCGTTGAGCACGACAAATGGTGTCTCGGGCACGTCCAGCCGCACACGATTGCGAACTTGCAACGCGCCCTTGTTTCCAGGTATCTTTATACTTGTAGATGTTGTTCCTAGCTTGAAACTGCGAGGCTGTGGCTGTTCTGTGATTGCTGCTCGTAAAAAGCCATTTGACCCGTATTTTACCGGTACCTCAACTCCCAAATAACTGAATCCCGCAAATTCCTTCACCGGATACTCTATATAATGAAGGGCATGCACGGAGACTCTCGGATCATCACCATCTTGCTTGAGTGGTAACTTTGTCACTGTGGGAATCGACAAGGTCTTGCAGTGGACATTCTCATTGCTAGTGCGGTTGCACCCTAAAAGAGCCAGCTGAACATTGGGCTCGTCATAATCACGCACAGTGTCGCTGAACAGCCAAGGATCATAAATAATCTGTATAATGTGGCCGCGGGCACCGAAAAGCGGTAGCAAGTGCAAGCCCCGTGCTTTGTTGCGACGTTCTTGGCTGTTCTCGGCCAGCATACGCATATCAGCCGGGTACAGTTTAACTGCACCTTCCACTTCCCGAATATATCTATAGTTATCCAGACTAGTAATACGTTCGTACGGGATATGGTCAGATTGCTTGTAGTCTATAGCGGGATACAGCTGGTGACGCATAATATCCATGCGTTGATCCAGGGGAATCAGCTGAGATGGCTGCCGCGCGTCCATTATATGTATCAATAGCGAGGCGAATTTGCGAGCCATTTGCGCACACCACAAAACACTCTGATGGTCCTGGCTAAGCCATACATCGTTGATACCTGACGACAACACACTTAGAGAATTGCGTGGAGGTGCCAAATTGCCGACGTATGTGTAATCCGAATTGATCATCGAATCCAAGTTACCACCGGCTATGGACACCAGGCTGACGTTGTCTAGGGTGCCGTTATGGAAGCCATGGCGCCAGAACTGGTTGACCTGCGAATATATTTGCTCAACATGCCATTCAAGCGAAGCAGTTGGGTTGTTGTGTGGCGTTGACAGTGTGAAGAGAGCCTGTACAGACCCAGGTATGTGGTTGGGCAGCATAAACGCTGTTCGTGCAACTACACCGCCCATCGAATGGCCAATAACAACTACTGACTCAGGCAGTGCAAATTCCGCGGTCTGCGATGGCAACCTATAGCGTGCCCGCGCCCGGGGATACTGTGCCAATATGTACCTGATCGCATCGTTGACAAAGTCAGCCTGCTCGACAATAGAATAGCCATGCAGCGCGGTCAGCTCCTCGTTTAAACCCAGTGTAAAAAAGTCATAACCAACGCAGCCCTTATCAAGCAACTCGGGGCTTTTGCCCAGCATTTCGACATATGCGGTAGCGGTTGCTGAGGCAATCGAGCGCACTTGCTTGTGGCTGCCCGCGTTGCCTGGAATAAACAGTATTGGGATACGGTTAGCTGTATTGTGAACGTCATAGCCGCCCTCGCGGTACAAAAACAGCTTGTACTTTGCCGAATATCTAGTCCAGCTTCGCCCAAACTCGGTCTGCTCAATGTACTGCGGTCTGCTGTAGCTCATGGCGCAGTTGGGGCGGTCTGTCTGCCCGGTAAAGTAAGAATGTGCCGCTAACAGCCCTACAGCCAGCGTAACCAACACTAACACCAGAGTGCCAGTATGAGCGCGCAGCATTTTCTGCATATGCGGTTGTTTCCAGCACCTAGTTTGCTGCGAACTGCTTTGCTCGCTGATGTGCTGTGCTGGCGGAGAGACGGCCCGAGCAGTTAACTGCGAGCTGTAGACGCTGCTAGAGCTGCTGCCACTGCTTGCATGACGTGAACCCGAAGGTTCCTCTTGTGTGTTTGGAGCGGAAGGCATAATGTCAACTGTACAATGGCAAGGCTTTGCTTCCGTCTGATCGCCAGACATACACTGAAGCTATTAAACAAAAAATATAAAAAAGAAGAAAAGAAAAGTTGTGATGATCAGATCGGCTCTTTCCCCAAGAAAATGACATTCTATTCATCATCTTCAAGCAATTTTGCCAAACATTCGCTGCAATACCACGAGCCCTTTGGCGATGAGGTGAGCCCGACACACCCCCAATGAAACCATTCGTAGCGGCAGTCTGGACCATCACAGCCAACCATGTCTCCATACGACAGCTGACGACAGAAGCAATACGGCCGGTCATCAGACTCCTCGATTCCGCCTTGGCCATGCCCGTCAACCTCAACCCCGTCCAAAGACAAAATGGGATGTTTCAATTTGAGCTGTTTCTTCTGCCGCTGCTGCTGCATAGTTCGTCCCGGTCCTCCACCGGCCGAATCCACCTGATGATGCCGCCGCTTGGGCACTCGAGTGGGCGTATAGAACGAATCGGCTTCAGAAAGCGCACTTTCCAGAGCCAGTGAAGGGATCGAGTCTGAGAACCTCTTGGGAGTAGGCAGGTTGAATGCCAGCTCACCATCGTGAATTCGTACAGTTGCATCCAACGAGCTCGATGGAGTTGTCGGGATGCCAAAATTCGATGCTGAATTAGTGCGCAGCTGCTTGTGGTTTCCACTCTTGTCGAATTGCCGGATCTCGGCATCCAGCTTGGCCAGATGTCGCTGCACAATGCCCATTGCTTTCCGCGTTAGCCGCATTTTCTCCTGACAAAGCGATTTTGCTGTCAGATGCTCCTTGTCTATTTGTGCCAGCAACTTCTCCTCCTGCGCCCCGGCCTTCTCACGGTTCGCTTCGTCTTTCAGCTCCTTTTGCAAACTGCGCTCGTCGCTGTGTGCCCGGCTCATCGCTTCCTCGTATTTTTCATCCAAGTCCGTTATTTCGCTAAACAAGTGCCGGATCTCCGACGGCACATTCTCCAGGTTGCTGACAAAGTCTGCCAGCGCCAGCCCAATATCTTCCATTTCCCAGAGTTGTTGATATAAATACGGCGAAATTTGCTATTGCATGGCTTGCCATCAGATTTTATTGGCAATTATGGCCATTACTGAAATTATGCGGCTAGATAACGTATTCCACGTGATTTGCTAAGCACGAGTTAATTGTCTGCTCCCTCAACCGTAAGCAGCTGTCCGCAGGAGATGGTCTGTCCAGGACGCAGCTCAACCTTGCTGGCTACGGTTCCTGCCTCCACGCACACCATCTCCTTATACTCAGCATCGCCAAAGTCCGACATTTCCTGGGCCTTTTCGACCCAGGGGTTCCACAGCACAATGTCTTTAAAGTTGAATCGCTTGATCGTCACACGCTCTCCGCCATACCGAACATCTACCACGCCCGGCACGTTCTCGTAGACCCGGTCCTCGTTAGCCGCAATTGTGATATCGTTGCGAGGCTCAACTTCATTGATGGTCTGCTTGACCTTGTCTGCATATCGGGTGTTCTTGAGCCCTCCAACCACCGTGTAGTCAATACTGGGTACTCGGAAGTACGTGTGCATCAGTGAGGTAAACGAGAACTCGCGGGTATCGTTGTTTTCATACTCTATTATAGTTGATAGCGTGGTTTTGGTCATTGTGACCGTATAGCGCAGCACAAAGCGGTACGGCCAGTTTGACGCCAGCGTATCTGCATTCTCGGTAAGCTCAAACTGGGCAATCACCCCGGAGCCGTGCTTTTTGGTACCGATAAGCGACCATTTGCGTGTACGAGCAAACCCATGCTGTGGCAGTTCGCCGGGTCCGAACTGAGGGAATACCAGCGGGATGCCGCCGCGAATAGCCTTGCTGCCATCCAGCTTTGCCTGCTTGCTTAGAAACAGCCGCTCTTTGCCCTGGCTCTTCCATGACGTGACAGTGGCTCCAAACAGGTATATCTCCGCTTGTGAGTCGCCCTCACCATGTAACACCACCTTCTCGAGGCTGCCGTCAGGGCCGTTTATTTTTTCCACAAAGTTTGCTGGCATATAGTTTAAAAACGAAAGAAGAGAAAGGTATCAAACTCAGAAATTTAGCCCCTAAACCTTTTTTGGAGTCCTGAAACCTAGTCATCCTTGGTCCGTTTCACACGTGGTCCATAGTAGGCGCTGATATCGCCCACTGCAAACTCACTAATATCGTTGCCGCGCTTGAACGTAGGTTTCTTCTTCAAAGCCAACTCCTTCTCGCGCTTCTCCTTGTTTTCCTTCTTGACATCCTCCGCCTTTGAGTTATTTCCTTTACCCTGAGCAACCTGGTTCGGTGTCTCACGCAGTGCAAACGACTTGGCCAAGTGTCCAAAGTGCAGATACTTGACATGGAAAATATGTCTCTCGGCAGTAATATGAGTTGCATAAGCTCGAATCGACGACAAATATGCTTGCTTAGCTAGCCTGCTAGCTGTAGAGGTTGAAACCACAAATCTCTCCAGCTTGGCTTGCACCTCGCCAGCACGGAGCTGCCATTCCACGCCCTTACGCGCCCCCTCGTGCTTGGCCATCAGCTTCAGCACACTCTCCATACTTTCGTCGTCTGGCCGCAACCCCTTCTCTTCAAGCAGATCAAGATATTTGCTTTCGCTGGGCAGCAAAAACAACACTGCTTCACCGGCACGGCCAAGTCGGGCTGTGCGCCCTACTCGATGCAAATAGGACTCGATATCCGATGGAGGATCAAACTGGATAATCGACGATACATTGGGTAGATCCAGACCACGCGATGCCACATCAGTGGTAAACAAAACCGATGCCCGACGGGCTTTAGAAAACGCCAAAAATGTCTCTGTACGGCGCTTCTGCGGCATACTACCATGAAGTCTAAACAAGTCCACGCCAGTAATCATTGAGGATTCAAGCGAAATTTCCTCCTCTTTCAAGGCCGGCCCTGCTGCCTTATCGGCTCCTTGCTTCTGCATGTCATGAGCCTTTTTGTCAAGTCCATCGGCGTTTTCTAGATCCTCGAATAAGTCGGCAGCTTGTGCCTGTCCGTCGTCTAGTTCGGGCGACGATCCGCCATGCGACAGCAAATAAAACATAAAGTCCACAGAATCTTTGCACAGCAAAAACACAATCACTTTGCTTGCAGGGTTCTTGCGGAATGTGTTGCGTAGTTGAGCAACCAGCGTTACCAGCCTTAGCTTTGCTGGAACCACCACTGCCTTTTGCTCTAGCTGACTGGGCAGCGAAAACCGATTGTCTTTGCCATCTATATCCATTTGATCGTCTGCATCGTTGTTATCTGTATCAAAATCCTCCGGATCCCGCGCGTCACCACTTTCAGAAGCAGCCACTGCCTGCTCAGCACTGTCATAAACTCGAGTCGCGCTAATGAACTTTGGGTCATGCAGGGATTCATTAGCTAGGCGCCGGACATTGTCGCGCAAAGTAGCTGAACACAGAATGTTGATTCGCCGTTTTGGCAGCTCCAGCGAGGTAGCTACGCTGCGATGACCAAGCACCCGAGTACGCCGTTTTGCTTTCTCGTCCAACAGGAGCAAGATCTTGGACAATGTCTCCTCGAACCCTAACTCCAGCAGCCGATCAGCTTCATCCAGCACCAACCATCGCAAATGGTCAACGAAAAACGACTGGGTGTTTTCCAAGTGATCTAGCAGACGACCTGGTGTACATGCCAGCACAGTGACGCCTTTACGCAAGCGACCCTTCTCTGACTGCTTCTTGTCACCTCCAATGACAATTCCCGGAACGATCCAGCTCGATAGCTTTCCAGCGCTTTTAGAAAGTTGCTGAGCGGTCTCTAGCACTTGCTGTGCCAGCTCACGAGTCGGTGTCAAAACAATCGCAAATGTGCCTAGAGACCGTGAGGGCGGTGGACCGCTGGATGCTTGAGCTGTGGCCTGAATAAGCCGATGGAATATGGGCAACAGATAAGACAACGTTTTACCCGATCCAGTTGCTGCCTGGATAAACACGTCGTGTTCCGTGCGAATAGTCTGCTCTATATCAAATTCGTCGTTCCCATCGTCTGCCACCAGAACATCCTGAACCGACTTATTGGTCAGCACTGGAATGGCATTTTGCTGGATTGCTGTAGGTTTGGATATTTCCATGCGGCTGTCAAGGTATTCTACCATATCAGAATGAAGGCCAATGCCTTTAAAAGACGATGTGTCCAGTACTGCATTGCTAGTAACCCGATTCTCAGCGTCTGTTGTACGAGCTAGCATAGGAATATCGGGGTTACGAGTAAACAGCGAGGATACGATTTGTTTGCCTGCCTGCTGCGATAAATTGGCATTGCTCGATTCTTGTGAGCCATTCGCCTTCTTTCCCTTGCCACCTGTACTGATCTCCGCAAGCACCTGGTTTACCTGATCCTGTTGCTCTTTGGAAGTGCCCTTCTGTTCTTTCTTTGTTTTTCGTGCTTGTAGCCGTGCTCTGGACACCTCCGTGCGGATCTTTCGCCGCTGCTCCATACGTTCCTTCCACCGCCCGCCTTTAGGCAATGGCTTTGTGATCACCAGCCGTGACGGCTGCTCAGAAGCAGGCGCAATGTTTAACACAAGTCCGTCATTGTCCTCCATGGCGTAGTAACAAAAAAAATTTCCAATAAAGCGAAAAAAAAACTGCGACTCTCAGCTCAGCATGCCAATGGCCAGCTCGAGCCGATTCCAAAACCCATTTTTAAATGCGCGAATTTTATGGATTTTGCGCTGCATAAATGCTAAATGCCTTTATGATAACAACTGGAAGCTATGCGATTCGACAGATAAAGAAAAAACAAGCGCTGCTAGCATGCTCAAATTTTCTGCGTAGAGTATAAAGCGGTGGGAAAGAAAGGACCACTCAATCTTCTTCCGCGTTTATTTCTCCCTTTTTTCCTTAAACACCATGTCTGCTCAACCAACACTTCCTACCATCTGCAAAACTAACCATCTTTCGCTTGAAGAATTCGCTAATGTGATTTCTCTGCTATTCGAGCCTACTGCACTGCTTACTCAGCGCATCTACGATGCTCGCCCATACGAAAGCTACGATCAGCTCTTGGACAAGGCTGACGAGCTAATAAAGGAGCTGTCTCCTCTAGAGCAACTGGAAGTCGTCAACGCCCATCCGCGTATTGGCGAGAAGGCCTCCAAGCTGTCGGCTCTATCCAAGATGGAGCAAGGAAAGGCATCGGCCAATGAGGATGCCATTTTGGCAAAATGGGCAGAGCTGAACAAAAAGTACGAAGACAAATATGGCTTCCGCTTTGTTATATTTGTCAATGGACGTAGCAAAGAAAGCCTGTTCCCTATTGTTGAGGAACGCATTGCCAACAGCACCAAGAACCAGGAGCTGCTGACGGGTCTCTCGGAAATGGTCGATATTGCCCGTGATCGTGCCAGAAAGCTGCAAGCTGCCAGCTTGGCCGATGGAAATGCTCCGTCTCCCAAAATTTAATTACTAATAAAAAGGAAGGCTATTTCGGAATAGTTATAGTTACGTTGCCGTCTTTACATTGAATGGACATTTGGTCAACTTGGGCATCGGGTGGCAGTGGAATGTCTTTTTCAAACTGGCCTAGCTGTCGCTCACTGATCTGGTCACTGCCACTTGCATAGTTTGCTTGCAAGCTACATTCACAGTATATCTTCAAGTGACCAGGCGTACCAACATTGATATGGATCTGGTCGCGGGATACATGAGGTAAATGCGCAGTTATTTGAATGCGGCTGCTATCCTCAATGCGTTCCGTCTTTGGTGCCCATAGACCAGACGAGATACTGCTGATGGTCGCGTTTACATCCTGGTGCTCGACTGTTGTATTGTTCTGACGTATCGACTCGATGCTTCCAAAGAACCCATCAAACAGCTCTTCCATATCGCGACCAGCCTTGATGATTGCGCTGGATGGCTGGGCTGTCGTCATTTCTAGAGTATTTTTTAGAGAAGAGAAAAATGAAATTGTCTTTCCCCCCCTAAACCGCTCAAAAGCCTGAGAAAAAATAGATTTGCCAAGTTCCTTTTTATAACTTTATTTTTTACACTATGGTAAGGCCAGGCCTATTTGCGATATCCGCACGCTTAGTGCTAACTGTATTGCCGTCCTGTAGTCGCTCTCCACCAAGGCTGCCGAGCATTCGCGCCTGCACTTGCTTCCACAGACGAACCAGCTCAAAGGGCTGATGACAATTATCCGCGATGCTGACACCCCGCGTGGCGATTTTGTGTTTTATTCAGACCGAGTAATCCGTCTACTCGTAGAAGAAGGACTCAACTACTTGCCAGTGGTTGAAAAGCAGGTGACCACGCCAATGGGCATGGCCTTCCAGGGAGTTGCTTTTGAGGGCCGGATATGCGGTGTATCCATTATGCGTGCTGGCGAATCTATGGAGCAAGGACTGCGTGAAGTATGTACGAGTGTTCGAATCGGCAAGGTACTGATTCAACGCGATGAGCGGACAGCCCAACCAAAGTTGTATTATTCGAAGCTGCCCAAGGATATCGCTGATCGCTGGGTGCTTCTGCTGGACCCAATGCTTGCTACTGGAGGATCGGCAATGAAGTGTATAGAGGTATTGCTGGAAGCTGGCGTTAAGGAAGAGCGGATCCTGTTTATTAACCTTATTTGCGCTCCAGAGGGCGCATTGGCTATGCTGGAGAAGTTCCCAAAGCTGCAAATCATCACTGCTGAAATCGACGAGAGCATTGACAGCAACAAGTTTATTCTTCCAGGACTGGGCGATTTCGGCGACCGGTACTTTGGAACAGAAGACTAATTTCGCTAATATTTCCTTTGCGAGCAAATAACCTATATATGTGAATTGGTGCTGAAATGCTTGGAAATCGATCAGAATTCGGAACAAGGTATCGGATCCAATTTTGCCAGAATATCGGATAGCTGAAAAACACAATGCTATCTGTATGAACAATCGATCCAAAACTAAAGGAGGCTGCCGTGGCTGCTATAGCCAGCTACAATTGCTCTCATAAAAATCCCCCAATTTGTTTTGTGGCTGTTGAAACGCCCAAACTCTTTCAACCATGTCAAACGATTCTATTGCTGAAAAGGCTGCTGTCGCTACTCACGAAAACAAATCTCGACTAGTCGCTATACCTCCGTCAGAACGCGATGCAGCCATAAAACGGCTAAAGCTAAAGCTGGACCTTCGGCTTGTTCCTTATCTAGCCCTGCTTTATCTATTCAACTCGCTCGACCGCGGAAACATCGGCAATGCTCGGCTAGCTGGGCTTGAAGAAGGCACTCATCTTACTGGAAATGACTTTTACAACGCACTGTCGTTTTTCTATTTTGGGTACACGATATCGCAAATCCCAAACATGTTTATCATGAAAAAAGTTACTCCAGCGATTCTGGTTGGCGTCACTATGATTATGTGGGGTGTTTGCTCAACGTCAATGGCTGCAGCTAAGAGCTACTCTGGGCTGGTGGCTGCTCGCTTTTTTATGGGCATTTTTGAAGCAAGTGTCGGGCCAGGAGCTCCAATTATCCTATCTTTCTTTTATTTGCGGCATGAGCTGGCTTGGCGCACCGCACTGTTTTTCGGATCATCAACATTCGCTGGTGCTTTTGGTGGGCTTATCGCTTATGGGGTATCCAAGAACCTGTCGAACAAGACGCTGGCGCCATGGCAATTGCTGTTTATTATTGAGGGCGTTCCAACGATATTCCTGGGTATCATCACGTTTTTTATTCTGCCTAATTCACCTGAGACATTGGAAAGCTGGTTTGTTACGCCTCAAGAAAAGCAGGTGGCTATCGAAAGAGCACGTAGCGGCCATAACACCGACACGAATGCGCTAGACAAGCGTCAGCTGATTGCTGCATTCAAAGACTACAAGAACATATTCACCTGTCTAATATACATTGGACTCAACATTCCGTTGGCCTCGTACACATCGTTTCTGCCAACTATCATCAATCTGATGGGTTATGAGGATGCCAAAGCACAGCTCATGACTGTTCCTCCATATGCATGCGCCATTGTTTGTGTGTTTGCTATAAGTTGGAGCTCGGATCGCACACGAAACCGCGGTTTCCATGTTGCTGGAAGTGCGCTGGTAGCATGTATAGGCTATATTCTGCTTATTTCTTCTGGCAATGTCCAGGCCAACTACGTCGGTGCCTGCTTTGTGGCTATGGGCCTGTACCCAATTGTTCCACTCATGCTGAGCTGGGTAGCTAACAATAATGTCGGCCATACCAAACGTGCTGTCAGTATTGCCATGATGAACACTTTTGGCCAGTGCTTTGCCACTGTTGGGACGCAGATTTACAAAACTCCCACTGCACCTCGCTTCTTCATGGGCTATGGAGTATGCTTGGCGTTCACAGTCGTGATGATCGTGTTTTCGCTGGCACTCGCGGTTATTTTGAAGCGGGAAAATAGCCGGAGAGATTTTGAATTTGGCATGCCTGAACCTACTACCCCTGAGGAGCAGCAGGCAGCCGTTGAAAATGGCATCTACGACAACCACCCTGGCTTTAGATACTTTACTTGATTTGTTATTTAGCTGCATACTAAGAATAAACATTGCTTCTAGAAAATACATGTACATGTTGGCTGCAGATTTAGACAACCATGGATTTACTCACGGTGTGTGACATTCAAAAAATGCCTATAATAAACGGGATCGTCTTCGCTCTCTACAGCTTTATCCAACATCACCAATTACCATGTCTTCATACACTTTACGCTACTTCCCTTTCAGGGCTCGTGCTGAGACCATTCGCCTTCTTCTTCTGGCCAGTGGAGAAAACTTCTCGGAAGAAACACCCGACTGGCCAGCCGACAGAGACCAGCAGCCGCTCGGTCAGCTACCAGTACTCATTGAGAAGGATGCTGACGGCAGCGAGTTTGTTCTCACCGAATCTCAGGCCATTGAAAAATACTTTGCCGAAAAGCTGGGCCTGCTTGTCAAGACCGGCCTTAAAGATACCGCAAGAGAGACCCAGCTTCGTGCTCAATTGAATGACGTCATCAACCTGCTCTTTGGTTACATCTATGGCAGCGAGAATGCACGCGAAGAGACTCTTGAGCAGTTCAAGGGGCAAGCCGAGCTGCTGGTCAAGTACCACGAGAAAATACTGGCCGACAATGGATCCAATGGCCACTACTTTGGAGATAAGACCACATATGTGGATGTTTGTCTATATACGTTTTTAACGGTAATTCGTCAGCCAAGCGACGCAGGCATTCCTAACTGTGCCGACTTCTTCACTGAAAGAAATGCACCAGAAATGAACAAGGTATTCCAGGCAGTTCAAAATGACCCTATTGCTGCTGCTTATAAAGCAAAATATGAGTAATTTCTTTTTAATAATGCACAAGTTTTTATTTCACTAGTTGCTATCGCTGGATGATGAGTCCATATTGGCATATGTAAGAGCCAGCTCATCCAAGCCATTTGTAGAAGAAGTAGATTGGCTACACCGCTTGATGCCCAAGTCCGGGATTGCCAAGCGATGTTCGGCTGATTGTGAGGTAAATGGATCATTATTGCTTAGATATCGCAAAGCAAGTTTAGTCTTCAAATCAGTCTTTTGTAGTTTTGCTGTTTTTGCAAACAGTGGTCGTCCAGCTACTTCCTTGGCAATTCTCTTGGTTGAATGCCCGCTCTTGCCAAACTGTACATGTGCTGCATTTGCAGAATCTTCAGCTGACGCTGGCAGAATAGGTATATTGATGCCAGTCCGAGACTGTATTTCGTCAGATTGTTGTTGATTTTCTTCGCGAATTTTGCGTCCTACCTACAAAGAATACATTAATACTATATCTGCATCCAAAATGCCACATATAACTTACTCTAAATATTTTGCGCAAATTGGCATTTGCTTGATCAGGATCCTTCCATTGCTTTTCGCTGGCTTCCTATATGGTCGATTTAATAACCCTATATTTATCGGTAACAATATAAAGCTTACCTGCAATGAATTAAGCCGTTGGATCTGCTGAACAGTCTTTTGTTTGTGTTTCTTGGCTGTCTCTAATTCATGCAAAAGACTGTCTTGATTATCCTGTTCGTCGACATAAGAAAGATCAACTATATCTGCTTCTGGCTCAGCCTTTTTCCTAGCGCCATCAGCTACATCATAAGTTGTTTCTTTTGGGTTGGTGCGGATTTCAAACCAGTGTCCACATTCACAGCATTTCATCCGGAAGCTCCAAATCGGCGTTGAATAGTAGCTGTCGACTTTTTTCTTTTCTGCATTAAAACGAAGCCCGGTGGCCAGCATGCTGTTGCAGCCACCGCACCATATGCTAAATGGCAGCTCAAAACGCACAATTAATATCCCTTCGTTTAGTTTACGTGCTCGATCGCGCAATGGGTGTTGGCCAACATAGGAATTGGCCGATCCATAGCTTGGATCCCAGTCTGGCGGATAATACTTGTTGACTGCTCTACGCTCAGCCATACAAAATAAATTATATTACAAGTCGAGAGCTGTTTATATTTGGAAATTCAGCACATGTCTATATTTCAAAACTATCCTTCTTTACTTAACGATATGGTATATGACCATGTGACAAGTTACGATTTATTCTGCAATTCCTTCAGTGCCTCCGGATCCATATTCGCTTGCAACTTGGGCATAATGAAAACAAGTAGAAGCGAAGCGCCAACCATCAGCATATACGGGTTGGAGAACATGGCTACGATGCTGAAGCCCTGTCGGGGAGTATAGAAATCATACTTTGCTCCAGCCTCAATCTTCAACGGATACTCCAGCACCGGAGCATCATCCGACCACTCTGATCCTATCTGAACATAGCGTGCAGCTACCGATGCCCGGCCCTCATCGCCTTTGATCGCAATATGAACATGGATTTTGGGGAACGCATAGTCTGCGCTATCAATCTCCAGCAACCAGTCTCCAAGTGTAAGATTCTCTACAACGAATGTTCCGTCTTTGCGAATATACCCACGGTGTTCACCGCCATTTACCACCGCGTAGCTACGGGTAGCCAACTCCGATACGTCGCTGAGGATGTCGTTGGCGACAATGGTGCCACGGAGCCGGTACGTCTTTTCTGACGCAAATACAGCGGCTGCTAGAATAAGTACGCTACAACAAAAAAAGAGAGAAAATCGGTTTGAATTGCAAATACTTTTGTGGCGAACTGGCAAGCTTTAACCGTATATTATTCGTTTGTGAATGTACCTCTGAGCTACAAGCAAAAACCGTACTAACATCGCTTTCAATTGACAAATTAATAAAGAATAAACGCAAGAGAGGTCAAAACCAGAAAAGGGTTTATCAGCCTGTATTATGCACGTGATAAACCCATCATAGCGAACTTACTATTGAAAACGACACTTTTATCAATTTGCCCGAAATAAAACAATACATTTCTGTGAGCAACCATCTCAGGCTAGCAGATCTGTCAATTAGCTGGATAATTGGTGAATTAAATAATCCCAGAACTGCGGGCTCCACTTTCTCCGCAGATCAAATACATTCGAACACCACTGAAATGTGCCAAGAATGGCATGATGTGCTTTGGACACCCGCCCCATCCGAATTGGCAAATCCATTTACCATGTCGCAAAAAGGCTACCAGACCACTATGAATCAAAGGCGATCGGCTAGCTGCAGAGACTTCAGACCATGGACCAATGTGGATTTCGCTAAGACGCACTAGGAACATCCTAGCCTGTTTACAAAAGAAACAAGGGAGCAGGCTTCCCTTTTGTCGCTCAAAGCTTTCAATTAGTTTTGTAAGGTCGCTAATAGGGTAGTCAGTTTGAATATAGATAGAACACGGGCTGAAGAACGGTCCGATTGTTTTTTATTGCTAAAATTGCAGTCATTTAAAATCATTTTCATTCAATCCTCCTTGCCACCCTCCGCATTCTCTATATATTTCATCCGTATTCAGGATGATTTGACTCTGTGATATTCATCCAAAAAATCAAGTAGTTTAAAACCAGAAACCCTGGAAATAAAACAATATATAGGCTCTTAGTAGGTTTTCTTTTATGCTTTATAACGATCGCTAGGTCTAAAAAGGCACGTGAGACGGTAGCAATTAATAGGAAAGACCAGGGAAATCTACAAAGGAAAAAGGATATCTCTTTTATAGTTTCCACTAATTTTAACCTGGTGGAATTTTTCTTGCATTTTTCTCTTCGCCATCTGCTGGTATATTTAATATAATTATCACTCAGTCTCCATTTTTAACTTCAAGCTTTCATTACCATTTTTGGCATTTACTAACATCCCTATCTCATATAGTCTCCCATCGCACCCACCAATTAATTCATCTAGATGCGTTTTTTGCAATCTGTTCTTCCAGTTTCTCTTCTGATACTGGGACAAACCGGGCAAGCGGCGCCTGCCACAACCTGGCCCACTGTTGCCCCTGCTCAGGCGTTGTTTCCAAAGAAGGTCCTTGATACCGTAATTGCGTTTATTCCGGAAAAGAATTCCTCGCCCGCCATAACGTCTGCTCAAGCAAACAAGCTTGCTAATTCCATCTTCTCTCCATCTGGATATGCTCTCTCCAATAGGTACGATGAGTATTCGTCAGGTGCCATCAAGATGACCGGACTTGGCTCAGATCCCTATGTCACTGTCAAGTATATTGATGAAGGTGTCGATACTTGTGATCGAGGAACGATTATTGACGCTGTTTACGAAGCCATAGCTCCCACCAAACCTGCCAGAGTCATTGTTGTCATGAATACTCGCAACCCAACTTGCTCGGGAATGGCAGATAACAGCGGCACCGTCACAATGATATGGGACCTTGATGCGCTAAACCCTCACGTTCTGTTCCATGAGCTTGGCCACAGCTTGTCGTTCCCGCATCCTGTCACTTCGTCGTGCTACTCCAAGGGCGCTATGGTCACGATGAGCTCCAACTGTACTTCAGTTAATGGAGATAGCTTCCAGAACATCGGCATTATTCCTCATGACCAGCCATGGTTCAAGTCGGATGGAGTCACTAATGTTGACTCCAACATCGGCGGCATCATGGAGTATAGTTCCTATTACAGAATGTCTTCCCCATGGCCTATGCTTAAAGAAGCAAACATTCTCGATGTCAGTGGCAGCGGTACATACGAGATCTACAACAGCGAGACCTCCGCGATCGGAAGCAAGACTGCTGCTCTTAGAATCCCTCTCAACCCGCCATTGAATATCTCCAACGATATGGTCTCCAAGGGCGTCACCTACCATACCCATTACTATGTTGACTTTATGCAACGTCGGCCCAACACTGCTGCTGGTGGTCTTTACAATTACGTTGTCATTCGCACTGCTCCTGATCACAGATCAAAGCGCTCAGCAGTTACTCGCTTTATGGCTGCACTGTCTGTTGATGATTCTGCCTTTAAGACCGCCTTCTATGATGGCCAACGTAAGATAAGAGTTACCATTTCCAAGATCGATTCTACTGGTGTGACTCTGGCAATCACTTTCCCTTCAGGCTACACGCTTCCTTCGAGTGTCAACCAGTGCTACTACTCTGCTGCTATTGACCCCAACCGTGCCATCACTGTTAATGATGCCAATGTGTGCAGAGCGCTGTCGCGCGACAACTTGCCTTCTACCGGAACATACAATGGCACCCATTGTCTCATTCCTTACAGCAATGTCGGCCATATTCACCCCATGCCCGATATTGAGTTCCTGCACTGCCTTAACCCTCCTAAATGGATCACTGCTGCTGAATCTGTTATGGATAATGCCTTTGAAATTTGGGGTGAAAGTGACATGTTTGTGTGCAAGACCGAGTACAATAACGCCGTTTACCAGGGTCGTGGTCGTCTCAACGAGTGCTGCGTCTACTATAATGGCGGCGAAAAGTGCATCTGGAATGATCCTAACACTACTTACCTCTCATGGTTGTAAGAAGGCATATCTACTAGAACATTTAGTGGCATTAACATATTTTCTTACAGCATGTTTGCACTAAAACCTCTGGTGTTTTTTTCTGATTACAAGAAACAGAACAAATGACCCGGTGCCATGTAATAGTTATTAGACGGCATAGGTTGGAAACACCAACAGTCATATTAGGTTCGTTAATCAAATAGAGAATTTGGGTCAGAATAAGTCAGATGATTCCATACCCTAAGGCTTTCCATTTTTCTCCTTGCTGATCAAACATACTCATGTAATATTCCTTGTTATCTACCACAGCTTTAGCCATTAAAAGGAGGGAGGGATCAATAGTGACGTTAAAAATGGTTGATCTGTCAGCAATATTCAGCGACAACCCGTACTTTTCAGCGGGATTTGGCCTGCTGGGAGTAGGTGCCGGGCTAGCGGTACTACGGCAGGGCGCACGACGTGGAGCAGATCTTCTGCAACGCCAGCTTCTAGTATCAATGGAAGTACCCAGCAACGACAAGAGCTACCAGTGGATCTTAAGTTGGCTGAGTCGGCGAGGAAAAGCAACCATCCAGGCTGCCGAAAACGGACAAGGAATGACATGGATGCATAAACGAATTGCGCGAGCCGTGCTACCAAGACATTTGGCCGTACAAACCAGCTACAAGCAACATGATAACGGTAGTGTGTCGACAAACTTTACCATGGTGCCTGGCCAGGGCAAACATATATTCTACTATCAAGGCACGTTCATACAGGTAGAACGGCAACGCAACACCAAAATGATAGACATTCAGTCTGCCGCACCCTTTGAAACCGTAACTTTGACCACGCTGAGTAGAGATCGCTCAGTGTTTTCACGGATTCTGTCTGAAGCCCGCACCAACGCATTGTCGCAAAACGAAGGTCGTACGGTGCTTTATACCAGCTTTGGACCCGAGTGGCGGCCCTTTGGGCTCCCTCGAAAGCGTCGCTTGTTGCAGAGTGTGATTTTAGATCGCAATGTAAGCGAAGGGATTGTGACGGACGTGCAGGACTTTATTGCCAACGGCAAATGGTATGATGAGAGAGGGATTCCTTATCGGCGCGGCTATTTGCTTTATGGGCCACCTGGTAGCGGCAAAACCAGTTTCATTCAGGCATTGGCTGGAAGCCTGGGCTACAACATTTGCATTTTGAACCTGAGTGAGCGCGGCTTGACTGATGATCGCTTAAACCATCTGCTTACTGTGGCTCCTGAACGCAGTCTGCTGTTGTTGGAGGATGTTGATGCGGCGTTTACACGCGAGCGGCAGCAGTCTGAGCATGCGGCGTACCAGCAGTCCATGGTTACGTTTAGTGGCCTGCTTAATGCACTGGATGGCGTGGCTTCAAGCGACGAGCGTATTATTTTTATGACTACCAACCATATTGAACGGCTGGATCCAGCGCTTGTTCGCCCTGGTCGTGTCGATGTCAAGGTGTATCTGGGGAATGCCACGCCCTACCAGATCCGCCGTATGTTTACTCGCTTCTACGGCGACGAACATGCCGGCTTGGCCGATGCATTTGTCCAAGCACTTGCTGGCCACTCAGTTAGCACCGCACAGCTCCAGGGCCACTTTATTGCGCACAAGAAGGATCCTCAATGTGCTATTGATCAAGCTGCTGATTTATTTTAGCGAAATGAGCAATAAAAATAGCCTCAATGATTGAAACTCTCAAAATTTTCTCTCTTTGCTTGTATTTTATAAAAGGGACTATAATGCAATGAACAGCGGGTACGGTAGCGGAGCCGAGACGCCCTTATCGGCGTCCTTCCAAGACACAGCATTTATGAGTTTTATCCATGAAGCGGACAAACGCAACAACGTAGAGTCGCCTTTAGCAGACTCCAAGCATGCCCGAAAACACTTGCCAACTCGTATGGGAGAGCCAAACACCAGCCAACTGCCAGGCGAATCCGGCAACTTGTCCAAAGGACACACTGAACCCAATAACAGCGCAGCCATAGATGAGGATTGGTCGGAGCTGGATAACCTGGAGCTGGATTCACAAACCATGAAGCAGCTTATAGAAACCGAAGAGGAGTTTTATGCCACGCAGCAGTTTGTATCCACGGATTTGCAGCTTTCACAGGACTTTGCTGACCCGCCGCATGCAACTGAAGGCAAGTCTCATTTAAGCAAACGCTCGACTAGTGCAGGCGGCCCGTATGATGTGCATGCGCGTACTGTGCCGTCGCCTGCGGCACAGTCGGTTCCGGTCACACCCAATGCAGTCCAGCCAGCTTATATGTCTGATGGCGAGTCTGCACAAAGCAGTCGGGCGGCATCTGGATCCAGTGTACCGCAACATCGGAATATGCAGCCTCGGCCCCTACACCGCTACTCATCGGCATCGGGATCAGAATCAGCAACGCTAAAATCCAATCTGTATACACGGCTAGCAGCCCACATACCACCACGTCCTCCCATACCACGCAATGACAGGAAGCGGCCGCACTCGGGCTCTTCCGAGATCCGGCTTGACCTGACCACCAGTATGCTTTCTTCGCCCAACACACAGCAAGCAGGCTCGCAATCCGGCCGTTTGGCGGATGTGGCGGTGGCACAGAGGCTAGAAACAATGTCTGAAGAGATACGAAGGTTGAAAGAAGAGAATTTGCGGATGCAAGCTGAATCCGAGTCGCTTAAAGCTCAGCTGTATACGAGAGAAGGCGAGGTGAAGATTGTGAGGGAGAATCTGGCACGTACCGAGATTGAAAATACGCATTTGCAAGAGCGGCTGGCGAACCAGATATCTTCAGCAACGGCGGCGCACAAACAGGCTGAAGCAAGCTTGACGGCTGAGATTGAGCGATTACGAACGGAGTTGCTGTTTAAACAGCATGAGGCGAAGACAGGGCAGACTCCTGTGCGCTCAAGTACTCCTCGGACCGGCAATATGCGAAGTAGCTTGAGCACTGGTGCAACTGCATATCCTGAAATAGACGACTTTATGTCTACGCCCAGACGGACTCTCACCAAGACATCACTGAGCTCGCCGCCTGCCAGCATACCAAAGGTATCGTCACAACAGCCAAAGCGTGATCAGGGAGTAAGCACCAGCGAACATTCATACTCTGAAGCAACTTCGCCGCTGCTGGATATTCTGACTAGCATAGCCAAGCTTCCCAGCACCGAGTTCAGCGGGCTTGTACGATTGGCTTCAGAGCTGCCCAAAGCCGTACGGTCTCCAGAGTCGATTCAGGGCTTTCATGAGCTCGCATGCAACATGATACACCAGATATCTAGCGCAAATAGCCATGAACAGCTTGAAGCTGTTTTACAGCTGTTGTTGCAAGCGATAGATCGACTACCAGAGACGCGCGATCTGTGGCTACTAAATCAGAATCGTCTTGGACAGCTGTCTGCGGTTGCTTGCCAAGTGCTACAGATGGATGTAGAAGCAGCAGCGCAGTTGAAACGAGGCAGTCGGCAAAGCATGTGCTGTGGACGTTCCATTGCTGCTACTGCGCGGCTGCTTGTTCGGCTAATTGGATTGCAGCCCACGGCGGCACTGGACAGCGAGACATGGGAATCATTTGATCTAGGCACGTTTGCTCGATATCTAATGCCCAGCCTGACTCTGCATGGGCTGACTGGGATTTTAGAGCTGCTCACAACGCTGGTCCAGGCATCGCCATCTGTATGGAAGCAATTACAAAGCAAGTTTGAGGAGCTGATGCTTGCACTTGTCAAACGGCTGCGGCTAGCATTTGCGCAAAATGAGCCCCAGATGCTCGACAGCCAGCATAAGTTTTTGGTGCTGATAGCATCGGCAATAGTTACCCATGAGAAAGAAAGCAGCAAGTTAATTAATTCTTCGCGGCGGTTTACACGGGCACTGATCCAGTGGTTTATAGATGAGCATTCGGCAATAACCAACCAGCGTGTTGCGGATGGTAAAAGAGTGGCGGTGTTATGTGAGCATATGCGATGTTTGAATGTAATACTTTCCGAAGCTGACGATGTGGTTGCGCTGCTGGATGGCGATACTTCTCCCACGTACTATGCGTTTGTGGCTGCAGCCACACGGATAACATTTGGCGAAGCGTCGCTTGCCGGATCAGAAGCCATTGGGGAGTTGGCAGCAGATCTGCTGGCATATGCTGTCACCGAAGAACAAGCCTTGTCAATTCAGAACCTTAGTTTATTCTTTAATCAGCAGTAATCTTTGCATCCAATGCGGCAAACTCGATAAAGAAATTCTCAAACAGCTTGACCAGCATACCTACGTCATCAGCGCCACATACTTCACGGATGCTGTGCATGGCCAAAAGCGGGTTGCCGATGTCGATGGTCCTCAGTCCCAGCTGAGCACTTAGCATCGGGCCAATGGTGGAGCCGCATGGCGAGTCATTGCGAACAACAAACTCCTGCAGCGGAATGTCGCTTCTCTTGGCAATGTCCTTGAGGATGGTCGATGTAAGCGCCGTCGTGGCATAGCGCTGGTTGGCATTGACCTTGATTGCTGGCCCCTTTTGCATCTCTGGACGATGATTAGATTCGTGCTTTTCGCTGTAATTGGGGTGGACCGCGTGGGTGACGTCAGATGAAATCATATAGCTGTTTGCAACGGCTTCTTCAAACGACGTCATGTTGGCTCCGTCGCAGCTAGCCTGGATACGACGCAATGCGGATTCAAGCAGAGCTGAGTTGGCACCGTACGCCGAGGTCGAGCCCACTTCTTCGTTGTCAAACAGCGCGACCAGGCGCACATGCGAGTCGTTTTCCAGGGCGTTTTCGCCGCTCAGGCTGTTGATCAGGCCCTCGATGGCGCAGTAGGACGAGTTCAGGTTGTCCAGACGAGCAGCATATATAAGCTCGTTGAGCAGCCCGCCGATGGTTGCCTTCTGCGTGTCAAACAGGCACAGCTCAAAGTCGGCAATATCAGCAGTGCTGATGTCAAGCTGCTTGGCAATGCGCTCGAGCAGCACTGGATGGTGGGCAGGAGCGTTCTCTTCGTCGCTGGTGCCGTTCAGCACCTTGTCAACAGTGGCCAGAATGGGCGTCATATGGACCTCCTTGTTGAACTTGAAGGCCTCGTTGGCTGAGCGGTCCATATGGATGGCCAGCGAGGGGATGCGCATGATAGGCTCGTCAATCGACACCAGGCGGGCCGCGTACCCGCCAGCACCGTCCCTGACCATGACCCGCCCAGCAACGCTGAGGTCGCGGTCAAACCAGGTGTGCCACAGCCCTCCGCCATAGGTCTGGACGCCAACTTGAAGAAAGCCGCTTCCGGACTTTTTGGAAACTGGCTTGAGCTTCAAGCATGGGCTATCCGAATGCGCAGCGACGATCGATGTACCGTTACCCGGGCGCTACTTCTGGACATTGTTAGTAGGCAGGCAGATCCTGCTTAATGCATAGTGTACTTACGAACTTTCCGCCAACCGCAAAGGCAACAATAGACGAGCCATTGCGGGTGAAAAAGTACCGGCCGTTGGGCTTGATGGCGCCGCACCAGCTCTGCTTCTCTTTGAGCTCGGTGAAGTTGGCGCCACGAAGCCAGCTGCGGCATACGTCCACAACGTGGAAGGGGCTGGGCGACTTGTTGATGAAGTCGACAAGCTGTTCTGCTTGGCGGTGTAGCTGGACCTTGGATAGAGGAGACATTGCTGCAAATTCAAATAAAAAATTTCTGCGGAGCAGGAAGAGGGTCGTTCTAGCAAATAAGCCCGGCCGCTTTTTTAGCAGGCATGTAGAGATGGGGGATTGGCAATCTCCAGCTGGGAACAGGGACGCTTCTGTGGCGGATGCCTGAATGCGTCTGGCATGAGCTTCCAGGCGAAATGGCAAGCGAAACAATAGTTCCAGGCGGAATAATAAAAAGATCGGCCTCACAAAACAAGTGCCCATTTCTGAGTTTTTCTTCGTTGTTTACCCACTTTTTCTTCATTCTTGACTTCTTTTTCTCTCCCCTCGCAAATACTCGTTTTTTATCCTTATCGTCTGGCTTTGTTCAAGTCTGGTTATTCCCTTGGTGTACATAGTCTAGTCTAGCCGGCCAGCGTTATCTCTACAATGGGCCGACTTTCCCTCGCCATTGGGCGCCAAAAGGAGGCTGGCGAGGTGCGCAGCAAGCCCCGGCATCTGCGCTCGTCAATTAAGGGATTTCTGGGCATCCCTGGCGCCGAGCGGGCCAGCGTTGACCTCGGAGACATCGACCATAGCAGCCTGGACGACAACGCCAGCCAAAGCAGCGTGCGCAACTCTATCAACCAGCTGCACCGCCTTCACGAGCAGCAATCGCAGGCAGCGCCATTCGAGTCCAGCAACTTGGCGAAGCGGTCAGAGTCTGGGTTTGCCGATTCACAACCAACCCATCCGATCATAAGAGAACATCGCACTCTAAAAGCCAGCCATAATTCACTGCGCACAACAGCGAGCAGTGTGCCGTTGCATGCATATGCAGAGGATGCAGCGCCCAGAATCGAGCGCAACTCCGTTGGCGCGGACAGAGACATGAACAGCGATTCAGACAAAAGCAGCTGGCGGCGGCGAGGCTCGCTCATCAGCTCACGCCTTACAGTGCCACTGCGCAAGGACACTGCCAGCAACAATGGAGCATCGGGCAGCCGTGTGCTGGTGCGCAAAGAGTCAACGCCCCAGCTGGACGCGCCTTCTCGCACTTCTGGTCAGCTGCCTCCACACCCAGAACTGCCCGATCAGGCGAAATCGCCGTTCTGGCGGGGGAGCAGCACGCTGCGGGTAGCGGGCCCCATGGCGCCTGCAGATACCGCCGAAGCAGGCGCTACACAGCAGGAACGCACCCACCGGTCATCATCGGTTCCGTTCCTAACCCCCATACCGCCAAACGCCACGACACAGACCCAAATCTCCAGCACTGTCGGCGGCAGGTCTGTCGCATCGCCGTATCTGCGGGCAGTGAGCAGCGGGCTGAGCACACAGAGCATGCGGCGCTCGGCTCGAGGATACTCTAGCACTCACCAGGACCGGTTCCCCAAGCTGGTGCTAAACGAAGAAAACGGCAGCCCGTCAGGCTCCCCTATAGCAGCCATGTCGCCTTCTGAAGCTGACCCCACGCCCATGACGTTTCTGGTATCTCCGCGCGCACGAGCAAGCAGCAGCATCAAACACAACCCGCTAAGCAACACGCCTAGCCGCGAATTGAATTTGAGCAAGCGCACACTGTCGTCTAGCACCATTCCGTCGCTGGAGCTGAATGCACCCGCGTCGCCGCGGGCGCTTACAGGCGGAGTGGACATGTCGGAGTTTGGTGTGGTGGCGCCCAGCAGCGTGGGGCCATCATCTCTATCCGAAAGCACGCCTATCAGCACCACTTTTGAGCCGCTCCACGAATCAGCTGAGGATACAGAGCTGTGCAGCGGCGCAGGCAAGCCAGCTGATGCCGTGCACGAGACACATCATATGGAAGTGCAGCATGATCCACGGACGGGCCGAAAGATGATCAATCAATACATGATTATCCGTGAGCTGGGACGAGGAACGCACGGCAAAGTCAAGCTGGCATTTGACACGGTTGCCGGCGAGTACTATGCGATTAAGGTTATAGACAAGGAGTCGCGTGGGCGTGGCCGCCGCATGCGGCAGTCGTCTGCAGCATACCGCAGCCACCGCCGCTCGCACGGGTACCTGCGCATTGATCTGGACAAGATGGAAAAGGTGAAGCGTGAGATTGCTATTCTTAAAAAGTGCCGCCATCCGAATGTGGTTCGGCTGCGCGAGGTGATTGACGATGCGCATGCGCGCCGCATCTACCTAGTCATCGAGTTCATGGACGGCGGCGAGATTGCCTGGCGCGACAGCAACAACCTGCCGGCCATGGCGGCAGACAAGGCACGCAGCGTGTTCCGTGATCTGGTTGTGGGCGTGGAGTACCTGCATTACGTTGGCATACTGCACCGCGATCTCAAGCCGCAGAACCTGCTCTGCAATCGAGCAGGCACCGTCAAGATATCGGACTTTGGCGTGTCGTTTCTAAGCCGCCAGACCCGCAAGCCTCCCTCGCAGCGTGCCATGCAGCCGCTCACAACCCCGCCAGCCGCCTCACCGCAGCCACCAGATAGGCCAGCACCAGCCGGCGCACAGCTGCACCACTTCGCATCGCAGCCGCTAATGTCCGGCATGGCATCTCCAAACCGCCCTGCAGACGGCGTAGCGCTGCACCGCAAGGCGTCGGCCTTGTCGCGGGGCTCGGGGGTTCCTGGCAGTCCCAGCGGTTCTGAATCGTCATCGTTGCGTATACGTGCGCCGCCGATCCGCCATCCCCATTATGCACCCCCCGCCAGCCAGCTGCAGCGCCACATCAGCCAGTCCGTCAGGCGGCAAGCGACGCTGGGCATGACCGACGAGTTCGGCAACTGCCAGAGCGAGCCCCTTGAGCTGCCTGCTGACGGCATGGCAGCGTCGCCAGGCCACAAGCTGCCTCCCGAATGCATGTCTGCCGATGCCAGCGTGTACGACCCGTTTGATTCGTCAGAAAGCGCCGAGTTCTTTTCCTCGTCAGACGACGAAGGCAGCGAGTATGGCAGCCAGCTTCCGCCATCGTCGCTTGGCATGTCGGGCGCTGTTGGGGGCATGGAGAAGCTTGCGCTGGACGGAGCCAGCGAAGACGGCGGCTCTGATAACGGCATTGTGTTTGGCGTGCTGCCGTCTCCATCCAAGACTACGGAAATGCAGCCCAGCTCTAGCCAGGGGCATTCTGGCCATCAGCGCAAGGGCACGCTGGGGGAAATCACGTTTGACTACGACGAGAAGGACGAAGAGCGCGAGCTGGCCAAGACTGCTGGCACGCCAGCGTTCTTTGCTCCCGAGCTGTGCTGCACTGCTGAAGAGCTGGCCAAAGTCCTCAAAGAAGAGCGCCTGCGGCGGCAGGCACGGCCGTCACTGGAGCCGCCGCACTCTGCAGTGCAACTGCCCTTGGCTGATGGCGAAAGCGAGGCAGGTAGCAGTGCCAGGCCAGCATCGCTATTTATTGAATCTCCAGCCCTGGGCGAAGGGCTGCGTGGCCCATCAAAGATCACCAAGCGGCACTCGGCGCTGACGTCACTGCTTTCGCGTCCCTTTTCGTCCAAAGGCCGCCCGTCTACCGGCAACAGCTCGCAAAGCAGCATCCGGGCGCCTAGTGCGCGCCAGGACGACGCCGATGCGCATTCCGACGACGAGCTGGCGGAGCAGCCGCTGCCGGCCAACGTTATTACCCCAGCAATCGATATCTGGGCCATGGGTGTTACTCTGTACTGTCTAATCTACGGCCGAGTGCCTTTCCAAGCAACGACCGAGTTCGAGCTATTCAACATTATTCCACGCAAGCCGCTGGAGTTCCCAGAGTATCTGGAGGTTGCGGAGGGGGATGGCGACGAGATGCTGTTTGGCATTGCGGGCCCAGCCAGTGCTGCTGGCAGCACCAATGGCAGGGCTGAGCACAAACCTGCTCGCCGAGTGTCTTTGCCGCCGCTCGACCCTGATCTGCGCGACCTGCTTACAAGGCTGCTGGACAAGGACTTTAGAACGCGCATCACGATAGACGAGATAAAACGACATCCCTGGGTGCTCAAGGACCTTGACCGCCCAAGCACCTGGGCCACCGAGACCGACCCAAAGTCGCAGCCCTCAGTGACCATCACTACCCGGGAGGTTGAGCAAGCCATGGTCCCCAAGGTGCGTCAGCGCCGAGGATTCCGGGCATCCGTCAAGCACCGCATATCCATGCTATCGCCACGCACCAGCAAGCACCAGCGGCCAGAATCTCGGCATCCCGTGCATATGGGGGGAGCCAAGGCAAAATCGTCACTGGACTGGCTCAAGATTTGGTAGTATGCAGCCTGCTTTATAATGTAGAAATAAATGCCAGCTTTTCTTGCATTTGTCAGCCAATCTGATTGCTTCTGTGAACTCTGCTTAAAAATTATTTAGATTAGTCAGGCTGGATTTTTAATCACAGCCAAGCTTTACTAATTGCAAGCGCCAGCTCCCAAACAGGTATAAAAGGAACTCAAGGAGATCCTCTTTTCTTCCTTTGTACTCTATTCAGCAGCAGAAAACAATCCAGTATTTTTAAAAGCCATGGTCAAGATCTTTGTCATCACCTATTCAACTTACGGCCACGTCGACAAGGTTGCCGAGTCTATCGTCAAGGGGCTCGAGAAGGGCGGCGTTGAGGTTGGCCGCTACCAAATAGCCGAGACGCTGTCGGATGAGATCCTAGCCAAGATGCACGCACCGCCCAAGGCCGACATCCCGATCATCAATGCCAGCCAGCTGCCCGAAGCCGACGGCTTCTTGTTCGGCTTCCCCACCCGCTACGGCACCACGCCGGCCCAGGTCAAGGCCTTTTTGGACTCCACCGGCGGCCTGTGGGCCAAGCAGGCGCTTGCCGGCAAGCCAGTAGGCTTTTTCTTCAGCACCGCGTCCCAGCATGGCGGACAGGAAGTCACCGCCTATACCACCTTGCCGTTCGTGGCTCACCATGGACTAATCTACGTGCCTTTGGGCTACACTAACGCTCACATGTTTGATAACAGTGAGGTGATTGGCGGATCTGCTTGGGGCGCAGGCACGGTTGCCAATGGCGATGGATCTCGTCAGCCCTCTGAGAAGGAACTCGAAATCGCTGTCACCCAGGGCGAGAGATTTGCCGAAGTGGCCAAGAAACTTGCTGCTTAGAACATTTGTAACACACCTTTTTTTTTTTTGCAGTGAGAAATAACGCCATTTTTTCTCATTGATATTCATGAATGCTATCATGAATACTATAGTAAATTTTTGTGAATCTTTCTGCTGCCATTAGTGCAAGAGATGGCGTTTTTTTTTTGAAGAAGCTCTACCTCGTTTTTTTTTTTGTTAATAGTCTTCAATAGGGTGAGAACCAAGGTGGCGTTTGCACTAAGCGGTAAGTGACGCAAGTTGCACTACATACATTTAGCAGCCAGCGATCTATGCCGTGCTTGGCCGGCAATGTCTTATAAGCAGCGTGGCACTGGCGGTTTAATCGAGGGGACTCGTGATTAAAAGGTTCTCTACTCAAATTATCTGTAACCTCAGCGTACACGTAATGCGTCACGTTATCGATGCTGGGGAGGGTTTGTCTGGAGCAAAATCTCCCTATTTCTGCGCATAAACCGACTCTTTGCATGATATGCAAACATTGTTAGCAACTTGCACTACTCCCCTCGTCCTTGCATTTGTAGCTTCGTGTTTTTGGGCTGTCTAGAATTAGTGCTTAAATAAACCAAGGATTCCTTCTCTTTTTAGCACATCTTTAGAGAAAAAAATGGTCAAGATCTTTGTCATCACTTATTCAACTTACGGCCACGTCAACAAGGTTGCCGAGTCTATCGTCAAGGGGCTCGAGAAGGGCGGCGTTGAGGTTGGCCGCTACCAAATAGCCGAGACGCTGTCGGATGAGATCCTAGCCAAGATGCATGCGGCTCCCAAGCTCGACATTCCGGTGCTCAACCCCAAGAACCTGCCTGAAGCCGACGGCTACTTGTTCGGCTTCCCCACCCGTTACGGCACCACGCCGGCTCAGGTCAAGGCGTTCTTTGATGCCACCGGAGGGCTCTGGACTCAGCAAGCGTTGTCGGGAAAGCCTGCCGGCTTCTTCTTCAGCACTGCGTCTCAGCATGGTGGACAGGAAGTCACGGTGTTCACGTCGTTGCCGATTTTGGCTCACCATGGCATTATTTTCGTGCCGCTGGGCTACTCCAACCCGCATTTGTTCGACAACAGCGAGGTCATCGGTGGTTCTGCTTGGGGTGCAGGTACTATCGCCAACGGCGATGGATCCCGCCAGCCTTCCGAAAAGGAATTGGAGATTGCTGTGACTCAGGGCGAGAGATTTGCCGAAGTGGCCAAGAAACTTGCTGCCTAATGCTATTCGTAAGAAAGCTCTTTTTGGTTTATTTACGAATGTAGAAGAATCCAAAAAAAAAAAAAAAGAACCTGGCAATTGGGATACTCATTTCAAGTTTGGTGCATTTTCCGGCCAAATCTCTTTGACATACTCGTTGATCTTCTTGCTTTGCTCATTCGCATCCAACTCCATAACATGCTTCACATCCTTATCAACATACTCTTGCAATTGCTCAGCCGACAAGTGGGCATTCCTCATTGCCTTTTTGATCTTCATCGCAAACTTTTCTTTGGCTTTGTGCTCATCCAGAGCCCGCTTAAACATCCGCTGTACTGGGGGCACCGCTTTGGCATCAAACGCCGGGTTCAGTGCGCGATCAACAATCTTGCTGCCTTCCTTGATCTGCATGTTTGCCAATGATCTCACCAGATAGCTAAAAGATACTTCTGCTTCAGGCGTTTCGGTGTTTAGAATCTCAATCATGGCCATTGGTGCATGGTCGCCCTTGCGATGCCCGATGGGCACGACGCGTGTGAAGCCTCCGGGCCGGTCAGCAAACCGTTTGGCGTATGTGTCCATGAGCAAGGGAACCACGGTTTTGGGCTGATACAGGTAGGCCTGGATCTGGTTGCGGTCATGAACGGTGCCCCGCTTACCCAGCGTAATCATTTTGTCTGCCAGCCGCCGTAGCTCCTTGGCTCGTGGAACAGTCGTCTCTAGCCGCCCGTACTTTATCAAATCCGTCGTCAGGTTCCGAAGCACCTGGCGCCGAAGCGCTGAATTCATATTCAGCTTCCGATGTGCACTCGCCCCATGCATCTTTTTTTTTTTTGAATTAGCAAAAAGCAAGAAATAATGTTTGATAAGCAGAAAATGGAAATTTTACCAATTTCCTTACTGATTACCCGATCAAGGCTGATTGACTGCGCACTTTCTGGGGTATAAATCTCCAAGCGCAAAAGTTGCAGGCAAAAACTAATTTTTTCTTTTTCGCTATTTTAAACACCAAGAATGAACTACCAGCCTACGCAGGGAAAGCCAAGCCAACCAAGTGCCAACGAGCCATTTTCAGCAGAAGAGGCAGCACGTATCCAGAAGCTACTTCGTAAGAAGCTGGGGCCCGAGCATGTAAGCACCCGTCAGGGGATGGGCAACAGCCGGCTGTCTTATGTGGAGGGCTGGCGCATCATAAGCATTGCCAACGAGATATTTGGATTTGATGGCTGGAGCTCCAGCATCCAGAGCTTCGGCATCGACTATATGGACATGCTGGACGGAGGACGTTTCAACATAGGCGCCACATGCGTCATGCGAGTGACTTTAAAGGACAACACTTTTAGAGAAGACGTTGGGTTTGGGATGATTGAGAATGCCAAGTCCAAGGGGCAGGCATTGGAGAAAGTGAGAAAAGAGGCGGTTACGGATGCGCTGAAACGCGCAATGCGCCAGTTTGGCAATGTGCTGGGTAACTGCGTGTATGATAAAGAGTTTGTGCGCAGTATTTCCCAGGTGCAGAAGCAGCCTCGTGGCCGGGTTAGTGGAGAGACTTTGTTCCGACATAGTGACTTGGAAAACGCGCAGATGTCCATTGATGGCGACAAGGCTGATGTGCCTGTCAATCTGCCTGCGGTGTCAGCCAACCAGTTTCAAAGCGCAAAGACGGTGAGTTCCAACAATACTGGTAATAAGCAAGGTGAGCGGGATACACTACAAAAACACACCCTTTCTTGTTGAGCACATGTTCTAAATTCTCCGATGTCGAAGCTTTTGTAGTCTATCGCGACCCAGAAGACAGCATGGAGTTTGATATGAATGATATAGATGATGCAGGAGTCCTGGACATGATTGAGGACCTGGAAACGCAGCGACCGGTTATTCACGAAAGCCCCTCGTTTGCTCATATGCAGTCGCCAGTAGGCTCGGAAATGCAAACTCCACGGGTTGCTGGCAGCAATCCAGCTGCTGCAGGACATATGCCCAAATCAGCACGCAATCTGTCGTTCCGCCCACCTCCACCACGGCACTCGGCCCAAACACCGCAGACAGGTCGTCAGGGGCTGGCTGAGTCCAGATCGACAGAAAACACGCCTGATCAGCACCGTCGGTCGTTTGCCGATATTTCGCCATTCGTGCCATCCTCGGCTGGATCCAACCCCAGTGCCAATGGCCAGGGGGTAAACATTCCCAACAAGAGATGCCATTCATAGCTTTTTTTTTATAATTGTATTTTTTGTTACATGAAGGGGGGAATATCTAATATGCATAAAGTGCTTATTTTGGTGAGCAGCAAGTTGGCTTTTTGCCACAAGTTAGCTTGGTAGGAAATACGTCTGCTGGACGTTCAGGCAGATCAACATCAGGCTGCAAAGAGTAGGGCTGAGGAAGCAGCGGGCTGAGATCCAGCTGCGAGTCCTGCCGGGAAATCATAAAGTAGCCACGAGGCAAGTTGGTTTCCGGGTCCACCGGCTGCAGAGAATCATAAAGCTTATCGACGTCAGCGAACCACGACGGGTACTTGTATCGAGCGCTGTCGAGCACCAGCGCCCTGTTGGTCTGCGGATGGTACGCGCCGATGGGGGAGAAATGGCCATCGCCGGTCTGGCCCATGACAGCTCTTGAAAACGACAGCACCATAAAGATATCATCCCGCTGAGTAACATACTTTATGTCACGCAAGAACTCCTCACGAGTAGCTGTTTTGCCACGTTTAACCACCACCCGAGCATGCGAGCTAGCCAGACATAGGAACTGGTCGAAGGTGATGCCGTTGGCTTTGAGGTCAGACTCAGTACGGCATGACTCGAGCAGCTCGTCGCTATACCATCTCCATACGCCCTTCCAGGTGCGGCCCGGATCGACCTCTAGCGCATTAAGCACCATGGCCAGGGAGCTGGGGCCGCAGTATGCTGGCTCCGACTGGACCGTAAAGTTGCCTGCCAGATTAAAGTATCCTTCGGCAAAGCCCTGGTTTAGGGACTCTTTGAATAGCTTGCGGCCGTCCGCCGATGTAAACGAGACCAGGTCCTTGGGAAGCTCCCGTCTGTAGAAAGTTAGCTTGGGCGAAGCTGGCTTTACTGGCGCTGCGCTGGCTGGCTCGGCCTTGAGTTGCTTGGAGGCCGTTGCCTTGGGCCCACCACTATTTCCGCAGGGCGCGCCAGCCGAATTTGCAGCCGAAGCCATATGCGCCGACCGCTTACACATGCTGACCATTTTTTGCTTTACACCCGACGACGTGCTTGAGCCAGGCGTCTTTAGCGAATCGTTGATTTCACAGGCGGGGTCCATACATAGAATATCTACAGAGTTACAGGAGCCAAGTGTCGATAGCTGGCACAAAGGCGGCTTACAGCACCAGCGCGATGGTGTGGAGGATGAAAGTGAGCGAGAGCAGACACACGAGCAAGCCCCCTTGCGAACCATATTCAGGTTTTTAAATAGCTTGGGCGTGCATGACATTGTATAAAAAAAATTGCTTTGAATGAAGAGTGAACCACCCTTTTTGATAATCGGAAAAATGAATAAACGTTTGATTATTAAGGAGGGAGGGAAGCGCACCGAAGCTTTTTATACCTTCTTGTAAGCCCTGCCCATGGAACCAAGCAAAGCTTTCTGGAGGCCCAAAAAGAGGGATCTTTAGCCAATGTGCGCTGCGCACCAGCACGGGCGAGAAAATGGCTTATCTGATTGAACAGTTTATTTATAAAGCAGAAAGGAGGATAATCGCCAAAATGCCTCAGGCATCTTTGGCAGTATACACAGCTGCAGAAAGAGCCTGAACCTCACGTGAGGCACTGACATTTTCCAAATACTGGTTGGGGACGCCATTGAGAATCTGGTGGCCCTCTCTGGCAATGCGCGGCAGCAGCTGCACCACGACCACGCGACTTTCAGGCGTGGCAAACTCCTCAAACTCCTTGACAACGTCATCCAGGCTGGGCGCAGCTTCGCCCTCGACGGTCGGCGGCAGGGGCCGGGCGGGCGCAGGCGCAGGGACGGATTCCGGAAAGCTTTCGCGCAGGACGTCCAGCAGCTGCATGGTGAGCCGATCGACGCAGCTGTTGAAGACATATATAAAATCGCTGCTTTCAATGACGTCCCGAAGCTGGTCCAGCAGCCGCTCAAACATGGGCGTAAACACCTGGCTGGCAGACAGGCGGTTGCTGGCCAGATACTCTGCGGTGTTTTCATCGCCCAGCGGCAGCAGCATTTCTGGAAGCATCTCAACAAGTCCGTTTTCGCGAAGCCGCACATGGATATCGTTGAACAGCGACGCCAGCTCCCGGTGCGTCAGGCGCTCCTTGAGCGACAGCTGTCCCACGCACTGGTTGGTTGCATTGAGCATCTGCGTCATCAGCCGCCGCCACCCGCGGTTCAAGAACCACCAGCTCAGCATCAAAAAGTTCTGCTCGTCAGCCAGCGACAGCTGCGACACGTAGCGCCCTTCAAGCGCAACTTTGCCGTTTGCCCCTTCTGTGTATTTGCCAATTACCGAGTCCAGGTATGTGCCGCGCCCAACCATGTTGAGCTGAACGTGCACCAGAATGGCAAGCAGCGATTCCGCATACACTGCGATCATCGTGCGCGCAAAGCTCTGCACCTTGATGTCTTCCCAGATTTCCACTTTGGTGCGCTTGGGCGTATCGCGTGCCCGTGCCGGCGTGCCATTGACTGTCTGCTCTGGCGACTCAGAGTCGTTCAGTTTGCTTGGCTCGCCCTGATCCTCAGCAGCCTCCTGCTTGTCTGCGGAATCGCTTGGCAAGGGCTTGTTTATCGCTCGCAGCTCAGCAATCAGCCGCTCCACATCAACCTCATGCAGCACCTGCTCGCTGAGCTCAGGCAGCAGGCTCATGATGGTAAACAGGCAATCGCGCTGGTTCTGATCAAATCGCCTGCGGATGTTTTCCTTTGCTATACGCTGCTTACTCGACGCACCTTGCATCTCCATCAGCCGCTGCGTCAGCAGCTTACCCGAATAGTACAGCCCGCCAACAACTCCAGCTCCAATAACGAGCTTTCGTCTATGCCGATTGGCAAAGCTCCACAGCCCGTCAAGCATTATAAATGTAAATTGCTAAAATGTTTCAAGAGCAAAAGGCGAAAAAAAAAAGGATTACGAGCATGTGACAGGCACAAAAAGAGAGTGACATGCTTGATTAAGCCAGATTATATGCGCTATGGCGAATTATTAAATGCGCTAGACGCAAGGGATGGCTTGTGGCCCAGGAGATCGTTGTTTTGGAAAATCCTGAGTTGCCAAACTGCTTAGCCTCCAGCTAGCGAAGAATAGGCATACGCTGTGCAACATTGACTCTGCGAAAAGGAACTATACCTCAACGCAGCGCTTACTCCAAAACAAAACAAGCTGAACAATTGAATGACTGCGCCCACGGGGGATGGTTTTTTTTTGTTTACTCGAATGCTAAAAGCTCAATTGTGATATTATTGCTTGCAAATATGAGCATTTAATATTGCTTGAACAGTATTAGCAATAAATGCGTACATGACCCAAACGTCATACAGCTGCTGATAAGTGTCATCTGGTGAAAATAGGCAATTAATACACATCAGTTGAGTGGGCAAATTGCAGACTCAATGTACGGATCAGGTATCACGGCCAAAGCTGTTAAATTGGACATCCCGCAAATCTGAGTGGGATGAATGGAAAAAAAAACTTGGCATTGACTGAGAAAAGCAGACTGGTGCTTTTGTGTAACCAGTGATCCCCCGTCAAGCAGTGGGCGGGTGTTCCCTTGCCGAATTGGGGGTGTGGAAGAATTGTGAAAGGGGATTCATTGTTGGGCTCTGAACTCTCTCAGCCGCTCTCTGCACAAATAAAGTATTGGCCTGGTGGCGGCAATAAATAACCAAGCAAATTCTCCCTTTCCACAAACTATTATTTTCTTTCTAAAGCTTTAACTATCTACGCCATGGGAGTCAATACAGCGCCGTTTTTTGCTCCAAAGATCTACAGCGTGAGCAGCAGCCCAATTGTCCTGCCGGGCCAGCAGCACAGCCCGCCGCTGATGGAGCCAGCAGAGCTACAGACATTCGCACCCGGTGGGGCCCAGAGCATGTCGCCCCAGGCACAACCGCGGGTTAAGCAGAGGGGCAAACTACCATTGCTCAACACCAGCGCTGCCTACAGCAGCTACGGATACAAAGACATGCCGCTAACGCCAGGCGCAGACTCGGGGATGTTCACATTGAGCGGGCTCCCAACGCCAGCAAGCAACGCATGTGACATGGGCCTGGGCAGCCCCAAGTTCCCTGTCTCGCCAGGGACAACCGAGACGAGCAAGCTGCCGGAATTCACACCGTACCTGATGGATATTGGTCAGCCGCTCGCGCCTGAGCTGCAGCATGTGCCCCGGCGGCGCTCGACTGGCCGACGTGGAAAGAGCACACAGTCGCCCGCCATAGAGGCGCCCCGGCCAACTGGACATCTGACACCGGAATCCGCCAGCAGCTCGCTTGAATCAATTGCGCGCCCAGACACCACATCCACGCGCATCAAGCGCTCTCTCACTACGCTGCTGCAGCGGTCATCCAGCGTGCTGCGCAAGCGGGAGTCTCCCGAACCGGCTGCTCGCCCAAGACGCATCAGCAAAAGCGCTGAGCCGTTTATCCGTAGCTGCTCTCCGACGCCTGCTCCCGATAGCCGTGCCAGCCCGCCTCACTACAACCTGGCATACCGCGATCTGGCTGCGTCTTTGACTGCGTCCCGCTTCAACGTATCTACGTCCAATAGCCTGATCACATCGCTGGTTGGCAACTCTATGGTTCACGTTAAGGTAATCATGGACAATGGGCTTGCCGTAGTCGTGCCGCTGATCCGCAGCATCGTGTTTGCCCGTGCACGTGAGCGTATCCTGACAAAGTTCTTCCAGGGCAGGGTGCCCCTGGTAGAGACCAAGCGCTGTCGGCTGGCTGTGCGTTGTCTTGACGGTTCCATGGCGCCCATCGATAGCAATCCTGCCTGGCGCATGCTGATGGATGTTGCAGGCGATGCTAGCCGCCAGCAGGCCAAGGCCGTTGTGCGCGGTACTCCGGCTCTCCGCACCGCCGCTGATAAGACTGTTGTCAAGCTCACTCTATATCTTACGGATAGATTGTGAGTTTCAGTTGTACATTTAAGTTTTCAAAACCCAGTAAAACATTATATCTAGCACATGGCTAATGCCAAGGCCACAGTGTCCTCATATACTAAAAAAAGCCCACATCTTTTGTGCCAAGACAAATGCTTCTTTTTAAGAAAAGGAGAAAAAGGCATCACTTGATGCGGAATTTTTGTTTCCTCTTTTATATTTTTTCTTATTCTGCTTGCAATGGGTAAATTCGATTTTAAATCTCGAATTCCCCTTCCTATGGGGTTTGGAACCGAATGCCAGCGCGGCGCTCGGATCATTGAGTCGTTTATGAAGCCCGGGTCGATGGGTCCGGACAAGTTGATTCCGCCATCCGTGCTCGAGAAAGCCCGCGGTATTGCCTTCCTGTCTGTTATCAAGGGCGGCTTCGTATGGTCGGGCCGTATTGGCTCTGGCTTGGTTGTTGCTCGGTAAGTTCGTGCTATTTTTGATAAAATGCTGCTATAAATTGCAGCATTTTGTTAGTGCGCAGTTAACAGGCACTTTTTACTGTTTTATTCTGCTGATGTCATGTACTAATATTTCGCTATTGCCATATTTAATGTCCGATGTAGACTGCCAAATGGAAGTAAGTACAAATTTCTGCTTGCGCTTTGCCGTATGGGATACTAACGTACCTTTTTTTTTAGACTGGTCAGCACCTTCAGCAATCTGTATCGGCGGTGCTGGTGTTGGTGGACAAATTGGCGGTGAGCTGACCGACTTTGTCATGATTCTAACCACACCAGATGCCGTCAAGGCATTTAGCCATGGCGGAAATCTGACTCTTGGCGCAAATGTCGGCGTGGCTGCAGGCCCCTATGGACGCAATGCTGAGGCATCAGGTGCTGTGCGGAATCTCGCACCAGTAGTTTCGTACAGTCGATCCAAGGGTCTGTTTATTGGCGTGTCTTTAGAAGGAACAGTAATCATAGAGCGTAAAGATGCCAACAAGGACGCGTACAATCGACCAGTTCGTCCTGAAGAGCTGCTCAGCGGATCAGTGCCACCGCCACCGAGCGCTGATTGTCTATTCCGCGCCCTCAACATGAGAATCCCTCCGCTTGCCTCCTCCAGCATTGGCACTCCCGCCGACGGGGCATCGGTAGCTGGAACACCAGGGCCCTATGGCGCTGCATCCTACTATGGTGAAACATCGTATGGCTCAGCAGCGACATTTGGAAATGCTGCAGGGCCTAGCACTAGCATCGCTGCTGGTGGTAACAACTCATATCTTAACAGAAGCATCACAGCTGACAGCCACCATTCTACACCTGGCTATGGCGACTACGGGGCGGCTCCACCAAGTGGCTATGATAAATACGAGCCAGCACCCGCATACGATTCTACTATGCCGAGCACCGGGGCTACCGACTACTACTCCCCGCCTACTGGTGATGTAAAGCGCAGACCACCACCACCAATTCCAGCCCGCCGTCCTGCTCCCGAGCCCAAGGACAACTACCCTCGTGTTGTTGCAAAATACGACTTTGCTGGTGAGAATGAGGGCGACTTGCCGTTTAAAAAGGGTGATATCATCAAGATCCTCGAGCATGATGGCAACACTAACTCGTGGTGGAAAGGCAATTGCAATGGCAAGGAGGGTATGGTTCCAGCCAACTTTATGGAGGAGACTTCTCTAGAAGCCATGGAGCTTAAAAAGAAGGATCCTGCGTATTAAAGTTATCTAGCCATTTTTTTTCTTTCTGAAAGCTCTTATATTTTTTACCTTTAGTACATTAGACCACATATGCGTAAAATTACAATATCTTCAGCGTTGTGCAGACGAGTCAATATGGATGACTCGAGCATCCTCAGCGCCGCCATTTACTTCACTATGAGTTAAGCTGCTGTGCGACGAGCTACGTCGCAGCTGTAAAGCCTCTTCGTCCTCCTCGTCCTCTTCGTTCTGTAGCTGATGGTAGCTCGCTTCATCGCCACGGCCGACCAACGTATGTAGTGCCATGACTCCCGTAGGGACAAGGCGGAAACTATTGCGGACCAGCACCCCTAGAGCTACAAACACAATAAGCGACATTACCAGAATTGCCACAAAAGTCGTGCCCCAGTCGTCGTTATATGGGTGCCGCTCTACCGGGATTCCGGGTGTGGGCGGCGGTGCCGGTGCTGTCCATTCATTTAACGTTGGGTTCATTGCTGGAGTGATAAATAGAAGAAGAAAGAAAGGTTGAGACTCAATGAATAGGCCACAAAGCAGGATCAGATTTAGTCTAGGCTAAGTTTTTATTCAAAAGGGAGAAAAGTTATTCCATGTCCTGATCGGTACTATCACCTGAATCCTCCGATTCCAGCTTAACAAATTCACCGCCCTGATGCCAGTATGCCACCAGCTTGATCTTGAACGTGGCCATCTTCTCCCAAAAGTGCTTAAGCAAATGAGCCTGGTTAGGACTCAGCACATCGCCCTTTTCGCAAATAACATAGTCGTTATCCAGCATAATTTTCCCTTGCTTCAACAAAGTGGGCATTCCCAGCTGCCGCAAAGTGGGCTCCATATTGTTAGGGAACGGCTCTTCGGTATGCCCCCGAACAACCTCACCAGCTTTGACCACCACTTTGTATTCAGCAATGTTGCCTGCACGAGGATACGAGCTGGCCTCAAACTCATCAAACGACTTTTTGACCTCGTCAACTCCCATGTTGGTGAACAGCAGGCCTACATCGCCTACCAGCGACTCGGATATTTTGTGCAGATTCTCCTTGATCTCGTCTTCAGGGCCATTGCCTAGTGCTTTGGCCATCACTTTGTTGCTGCCCAAGAAAAACCGGCTGGTGCTCATCTTGTTACGGACCTGCTTCAAGTACTGGTTGCGCATATTGGCAACACTAAACACCCACACATAGTCGTATGTGTTGACTGCGTTGGTTACATTATCCATGATCTCTCGACGTCCATCCTTTCCTTTACTCTTGGTCTTTGTCAAGGAAACTACCTGCACTCTCTTGGCCTTGGGCATTATGTTATGTGTGTGTCGCTGGAATACGAATGGTCGATATTGAGTAAATATACGAAATAATGTTACGGCTCTAGCAAAGAACATGAAAAAAAAAATTGAAAGAAAATTTTCGAAATCAGGCCTGATTAACGTTGCTGATTTTTTGATTGGATTGAGGTTTGGGCACGTGCATGCTCATAACTTGGTGCTGAATAGGCTGTTCCGATTTATAACTGAATCGGCTGTCCTTTGCGTTTTGAGCAAGGGCGGTTTTGTGGATGGTGCTTGTAGAACTTTCAGTCGTGTATAGACACAACAGCTTGTCAGCAAGCATCAATTAGCCACTATAGCCCCTACATGTGATTAAATTGTCACATGCGGATACCGAAGTGAAATATCCAAACTGTCTTTTTTCTTCTTTTGTGCTAATTATAAATGGGAAACACCCAATCAACTGAAGGCGAAGGGGGGAATCGCCGGCATAGCGGACACCATGGCCAGTCGGGCGACGGTGGACAGAGCGGAGGGCTAAGTCACCGGCTCTCTCGCAAGTCCAAGCCAGCAGAAACAGCAGCTGTGCCGATGCCACCCATGCAAGGGCCGCCAGGCTCAGCAGCCCAGCAACAGCTACAGTCGCGTAACAGCCGTAGACGTGGACCGGGAGTGGGGCCAGTAGACATGATATCGCCGGTAGTCGGCTCGCCCCTGCCAGACTCCAGCGTAGGGCCCAGCAGCCATGCCCCGATGCCCATTAGAGGCAACCGCACCGCAACCACCGCCCATGCCATGCCCGAAACAATACCGCAAACGCTGCCCAACCAAAGCGGCTTGGCGCAGATAATGGCAGCTCGCAAAATCACTGACGACGAGATGGGCCGGTCGCCGCTTAGCGGGATCTCGGATGACCGTATCCGCTGGATGGCAGATGGCATGATGGGCACGAGCCTGTCTGACCAGGCTGCTGGACTGGCAGGCAGCATGGCCAACGGCAACGACGAGTTCAAGGCGCAAAAGACCGTGCCAACGCTTATTCGCTGGACAGAGCCTGGCGAGCAAGTGTATATTTCAGGCTCATTTGTCGACTGGCAGTATAAGGTCAAGCTGCACGAGAACGATGGCATGTACGGGGTGGTAATCGACCTGCCCGTGGGCACGCACTGCCTAAAGTTCATTGTCGACGGCAAATGGCGCTGCTCCAACCGGTTTATCATTGCACCGGACGATGACGGCAACCTGGTCAACTACTTCAAGGTGGAGGATGTCATTGAGGAGCAGGGCCAGGAGAAGGAGGATAACGTGGAGGGTCTGGATGCAACAGCCTTGTCTAACTCGCCTCCAGGAGAGTACGGTACGCTGATTCCAGACCTAGCCAAGATTGCTCGCGAGTCGGCAAATAGCCGTCGCAACGATCCTCCGTTGCTTCCGCCCCATCTCAACCAGGTGCTGCTGAACAGCTCCGAGATCCGCCGCGACGACCCCAATGTCCTGCCGGTCCCCAACCATGTGGTGCTAAACCACCTCTACGCATGCTCCATTAAAGACAACGTAATGGCAGTCTCCAGCACCTCGCGTTATCGTGGAAAGTACATGACTTCAATTTACTACAAGCCTGTTTCAACCTAATTTCTCACATGCTTTTATCCCACAAATGAACTTTTGTCTTTTCAAAGGCGGGCTGCCCCTAAAGTGCTCTTTATAAGCAACCTTTTCCGAAGGAGAGGTTTTTTCTTCACCCAAGCCTGGCAATGAAAAAAATCCACAAAAGGCTTTTGACAATTCTTAACTAGCACCTATTTCTGGCTTTTTTCTTTATACTGTCAAGCATACTGTACATTTCTATACATTTTACGCATACACATATCTTTCTTTCTCTCTCCTTTGATAGAATTGTTTTTTATTCTATAATGATGAATAATGGGAACAGTCGTGGTAGGTTTCAGCCATATCGTGGCAATGGCCCTATACGAGGCAGAAGTCGGGGCCGGGGACGAGGAGTAAGCGAAAGAACCAACAGTGGTGGAGATCCTTTAGACAACGGCGGCAGCAGCAGTCGTGGTCGTGGCCGAGGCACCTCTAGTCGCAATGAGCACCAGCCAGGCAGATCCAACTCGCTACCCAGCAACCGGCTGGTTCCAATAAAGCCCACCACCCCGTCGCCATCATCCACCATGACATGGCGAGTGCTCTACGCCATACCGCCCAGTTCACGTCCAGAAATCGGACCTTCGGGCGAAAAAATTCCTGGCCCGTTCAGCCCACCTTTACGACCAGCTACCCCCGATGGTCCTTTGACGGTTCTCAAATCCCAAGATAAACTGCGTAAAGAAAACGAGGACTTTGCACGAAAGCGCCGAGTGCAACAGTTACTTCAGCAAGCTGCCAACAGCCCGTCAGGAGGAATGGGCACCTATGTTGGTAAGCTATCTAAAAGCAACAACCCTTTAATTCCAGTACTTCCTCGACCAGATACAAAACAATAAAAGCATATATAGATAATACAGGAGAGAAAATTACATATTTCAAACTATTGAGTGAAGCCGAGGCGAAAGCAATGGCGATGTTTCCAAGGGCGGACAAACATTTTGCTTGCATATAGGGCAGAATTTTTTTCTGGTGGTCAGCCAACGGTCAATGCACTTTACATGGTACTGGTGTTTGCATGGCAATATCCTCAGCTCATCTTCATCGTCAAAGTCATCCAAACATATTGCGCATTCCGCAGGCTCGCCATCACGGTACTTTGCATGATAGAATGTTTTTATAGGCAAGCTGTTGACCACATCGGCTGGTGCCAGGTCCCGCAGCCGGTGCTGCCGAAGACGCAGTCGATATAGGACATAGATAAATGCCATCATCAGCATGGGCGATAGGATGGTTATAAACAGCACGTCAAGAAATGGCAGCTCGTAGTATTCGTTGCGTACCAGCTTAATCTTCAATGGCCCTTCGTCTATTGCGCTCAGTGCCGCATCACGTAGACCGTTGTATTCTCTGCGGGCAATAAATGACGATGGGATATGAACGTCAGAAGTATCGCCTAAATAAAGCTGAGGCGTTAGTAACCTGAAGAAACAATGCTGTGTAGCTACTTACCTGAAGCATACATGGTGATTGGCAAGTCGTACCACGGGTCGCCAACCAGCACAGCGGCAGCTCCGGAAGCCTGCATATTCCGGACTTTGTCTACAAAGCCACAGTTGCCCCGCTCCACAAGCATAATCCAGCTTTCGGCAGCATCCATTTGCGTGGCTAGCGGACGACAGCCATCGATGTTCTCAGGGTCAATGTCTTCAATCATCAGCAGCTTTCCCACCAATCCGTCATCTCCTAAATGTGATCCAAACATCGCTGATCGATCCTATATATGTGGTGACATGATTCAGTATTTGTAAAGCAGCGGTTTCTGCTGCAAAAGATCTCGGCATTCCCATATAGAAGAGCATAGCGCTCTAGCAAGAACCAGCTTACCTCAAACGTAGCATTTGTGGACTATATTAAAAATGCATGTTAGTACATGTCGAGTGCTGAGAAAAAGTGCATAAAACTTAACGTACCACAACCACAACGGATGCTTGGGCAACTCCAGTCATGCCCGGCCCAGTGCCCAAAACACACAGAAGCAGCAGCAGCAGCAGCCGAGCACAACGCGGCCATGAATATGGGTGTCTCATTGTCGTAGTCAATTTGCGAACACAAGAGTAAAATTTAGCATAAAACGAGAATAAAAATTTGGAAAACCAGTAAAGAAAAAAGAGAGAGACAAAACAGATATTTTTCTACCCTTGAGCACCTGACATGATTTTTTTTGTTGATGCAAGAGTATGGCTGAGAGAGACAAAAATTGTAATCATATGGTCATAACGCCGAGTTCAAAAAAAAAATTTTATGTACCCAAGTCTATAGAGAAAATGTAGATCAGATCCACAACTGCGCAGCAATCGATAGCACCAGCAAAGCGGTTGCATATTTCGGTATAGGGCGCGCAGCAGCATTGGGGTTGTAGTTTCGTGGTACACCGTCATTTGTACGCTCGTATCTTGAAATATAGAAGGCAAACGGCATTGCGTATTTGATCAGGTATCCTGCCGGCACCACATCGCTCATACGGAATCCAATGTCGCCATCATAAAAGTACATGGTATATCCGCTGCCTTCCCGCATACCAACGCCATCGGGCACATCGTTTTTGGTGTCCCAGAAGAAGCGCTTGCGGTCACCAGTAATATTAACCGCAATGTCGTACAAAACCGGCTTACTGCCGCCATCGGCATGCGGATCCTTGGGCAATTGCACGCTAATCATAAGGTTTTCGGGAACCTCAATAACGTTGTTATCGTACTCCCATTGCAGCTCGACTACCGAGTCCAACTCGAATAGCGGCGTATGGACGGTACGCGGAGGCACAATCATCTTCATACGGCCAGGAAGCTTGCCAGCGTCCTTGTCGGCTTTGACTCGCTCCATATACTTTTTCTCTGCCTCATCCTCATCCTCCTCGTCATCGCCATCCTCATCTTCGTGGGTCTTGGTTGGTTTTTTCGACTCGTTTTTCTTCTCAGCATCTTCGTGCTTGGAATTGCTGTGGGTTTCCTTTGCTTTTGCCTTTGCCGTGCTGGTAGGTAGTTTGTCTTTTGCTTCATGTCTAGGCTGCTCATGTTTGGCATCTGTATGCGTAGGCTTGTCTGCTTGTGCTGGCTTGTCATTGTTGGCATTGTTTCCATGCTGCTGCTGCTGACCTTGGGCTGCATTGGGCGCTGCAGCTACGGCAAAGTTTAAATTCATCATCTCGGCATCTACATCTGCAGCTGCGCCCATTGCCGTCATGGCGATGCAAAGTAGAGCCTGCAACTTCATTATTCTTTTTAGTAAACCAATGTGCAATAAAAAAAACGAACCCCTCCGTAGCAAAAAGGAGCACTTTTTAGCAATATGGCCATTCTATATTTTAAATTTAGCCGAGCATATGGATCCTGTATTCAGACCCACGCAAGCGATTACACATTTCCCCACATACAACATATTGGGCACATATGGCTATGAAACACGCCTTTCTCCACATTTTGAAACTATAGGTTAAGCCACCCAGGAAACAGTCGTATATCATTTTCATATAATAGTGAAGAAAACCCACTACATATTTGACAAGTAGGACGATATTCCACTTGCTCACTTGCCACATGTCTCATAGGACAATGTGAATATTTGCAGTCCGCTTTACAGACCGCTGGTGACTTGCCAGACACGGATGATGTTATCGGTGTAACCGGCGAACAGAACGTTGCCATCGGCAGACCAGGCCAACGAGGTGCACTCGGGCTTTCTGGCGTCCTTGCCCAGGTTGACAAAGTCGGGGCACAGCTCGCAAACAGCCGACTTGGACTCGAGATCCCACACCTTGATGCACGAGGCGGTGGCAGCGCACAGCCAGTAGCGGTTGGGCGAGAAGACCAGAGCGTTGATGACATCGCCAGCCTCCAGCGAGTACAGGTGCTTGGCATCGTTCAGATCCCACAGCATGGTCACGCCGTCCTTGCCGCCCGAGGCGCACAGGGAGCCGTCAGGCGAGATGGTGACGGTGTTGACATAGCCCTGGTGGCCAAAGTGGTTGGTGCGCAGCTTGAACTTGGTGATGTCCCAGACCTACAGGAGATTGCAATTTAGCATTTGATTCAGATACACCAGATTGGTTCCGGAGAGGCCTCAGAACAATTGTAAAGTGTGTCTCATTGGCAAAGGTGCCTCTGAAGTAGCAAATATTTACATAGCATCATAGGCCGGGGGATCGATAAACCCTCGTATACATACCTTAACGACCTTGTCCCAGCCACCCGACACAATGAGGGGGTTGGCAGGGTTGGGCGAGAAGCGCACGCACGACACCCAGTTGGAGTGGTTGTCCTCGGTGATGGTGTACTTGCACTCACCCAGAGTGTTCCAGATCTTGATGGTCTTGTCGCGCGACGACGAGATGATCTGGCGGTTGTCAGGCGAGAACGACACCGACACGACGTCCTTGCTGTGGCCAATGAAGCGGCGGGTGGTCTTGCCCGTGTTCAGGTCCCACAGACGCAGGGTCTTGTCCCATGAAGCGGACAGAGCGAACTGGCCATCCGACGAGATAGCAACGTCCTGCACAAAGTGGTTGTGGCCGGTCAACAGGCGCTTGGCAACACCATAGTTGTTCTCGTCGCGCACCAGGGACCAGACCATCAGCGACTTGTCGCGCGAGGCCGACACCAGGATGTCGGGATTCTCGGTCGAGGTGGCCAGAGCAGTGATTTCGTCGTCGTGACCTAAGGACGCCGGGTTATTAGCAAAGGTGCTTCAATCAAGCCGGAATGCAAAGGATACGTTACCGACAAGGGTTCCGCGGAGAACAAGATTGGCAGACATTTCAGGCGTCAGGCTAAAAGCGTTTAATTTTTCAAGAGCGAAAGAGAGAGATTTCTGCCAGGTCCCAGATTCAGCGCGCTTATAGCATCCCCCCCATGCTATGCTCAAAGATATAAAAATTTGCGGTTCGCGAACTATGAGCCGAACCAGGCATTCCATTGGTGCATTCTATATGCAATCACGTGCACAAACCATTGCATGTGTGAAAATGCGTTCTCGCTTCTTAGAAAAGCGCTGGGTAGCAAGTGCATTTTACATATACTTCATGCTTGAACAGGTGCGGCTGGTGCTTATTGCATTTGCTATTGGCTTTCTTACTCGGCATTTCAATCCGCTCAATTGGTCGCAAATCAAGGAAATTGTATTTGTAAAGCTCGACCAAATACCGCCAACTCTGCTGGTGACGCTCGGATTTTTGGGAACGGTATTAGCACTAGGAGCAGTCTTGTGGCCACTAGCACGGATAGCTGACTGGGAAGCACAAAAGAGTGGTAACTACAAGTACCGCACGTCTGCTCGTGAACACCTGAAACGCAGAGGCAGCTTCTAGCAGCAAAAAAAAAAACACCATGAGCTACGAACATATATTTAGGATATTCTGGCCGCAAAGGCTATGTGAGCCTATCAAGGAGAGTGGGTACTTGGTCGGATGGAACCTGGGATCGGGCGTGCTGGTGGTTGCTACCAAAGTTGGGTTTGCCAACACGATGCAGATTTCTGCCGACTTGGATGCATTTCAGCAACAGAAGCAGCCATCTGGAACATCTGGCCAAAAGCTGGAGCCAGCAGCAATTATCGGGTACTTGAGCCGGGAAGGCGAGGGCTTGTGTGAGATGGAGCCTCGCGACCAGAGCGAGCTGTGGATTGACGCCTTTACTGCGCGGACTCAAGTTGCATTCCGTGATGTGCTTTCGTTTGGAATTGCTGCTTCAGGGCGGATAATCATTACTGTGTATGATGAAAGCATTGGCAAGCCCTGGCACTACTATGCGGCTTCGCCCATCAACCTTGATCTAACTGCTGTACCAGATGCCGACGATGCTAGTAGCCAAACTGACCGCCCAGCAGAGCATATTCCTTTACAGCGTACTCTTGACTATGTCAATGCTGCTAAGGAGCTATACACACACATCCACACCGACATACCACGCAGTACCCAAAGCAATGCAGAACGCCCGTATGAGTCGGCTGTTGTGCGCTTTGAGCAAATGGCAACCAAATGGTCTACATGGTTTCTGCAGCTGTCAGACATGAGCGTAGCTGGTGTGCGAGTGAAAAAGTTCTCTGCCGTAGGACAGCAGCTAGATCTGATTGTGCGACGGGCCATGTATGCTGCCGAGCAGTGGCGAGCCAAATGCTTTACCAAGCAGGGAATACACGGGCCACACAATGCCCAGTATGCAAACTTTTGGAACACTGCATGGGTGGTAGCACTGGACATAGTGTTGGGATGTATATTAGGCACATTGTTAATTGTGTACTCTCGCGCAATGAGCATATGGATGCTTAAAGCGCTGAACCGCTACACAATAACGTCTCTGGAGCAAACGATTGTGTGGTTGCGAGGCTGGCCTGCTGGACTGAAGCTCAACAATGGGCTGGATGGGTTCTTGGCAGAGCTGTTTCTATGGCTAATTCACTTTTGGACCCTGGTATTCCAGCCGTTTACGCGGTGTATGCACGCAGTAGTGGCTATTGCTGGATATGCAGGGTTTGTTGGTGGGTGCTCAATGCAGCTGGCAATCCTTTCAGATGCGCTGGCTCTTACAACGCTGCACACGTACTGGTTCTATATTGTAGCCACGCGTATTTTCCACTGGCAACTGGTCACGCTCTACTCGCTGTTTAACCTATTTCGTGGCCGCAAACATAATGTGCTCCGCAACCGCATTGATAGGTGTGACTACAACTTGGACCAGCTGCTCATTGGAACCATTCTGTTTACGCTGCTCACGTATCTGTTTCCCACAGTGCTGGTTTACTACTTGACCTTTGTGAGCCGCAGATTGGCAGTTATCATGGTCCAGGGACTGCTAGAGATATTACTTAGCTTGCTTAATCACTGCCCGGCGTTCTACTTGTCACTGCGTATCCGTGATCCTCTCATGTTTCCCGGCGGCGTGTGTTACGACATCAACAATCCATTTGAGCGCCGGTTTATCGAGGCAGCTTGGGATATGCCTGGATCTCCAGTGAAGCTGTCTCGAGACCCCATTCCTCTGTCTGCTCGGAACCGCATGAACGTAACTGTTCTGCATATGAAGTCGATACCAGTACCGTTGTCGGCACTGTTTTTCCAATACTACCAGATTTGGGTCCAATTCAGCGCCAGTTATCTGTCTCAGGGAATTCTAAAGTCGCTGGTTACTGGTGAGGTCATCCGTCCAGTGAAGCGGCTGCAGCACACAATGATTCCTGGGCTCACCGTCGATGGTTCTATTGGCCATTGAACCATGTTTTGTAATTTACTCGTCCCACAACTCATAGCAAACCATTTAGATAAGACACACCAAGTAAATTTTTTATAATTATCCGAGAACTTTTTTTATAAAATGAATGAATCAGACTTGGACGGATTTATAGTTGTAACGCCAAAGAGCAAACGGTCTGCTAGGTCCAGAAAATACACACATGGCAAACATGCTGCTGCTGCTGGAGGACTATATCCCGTCAGATCCCATTCAACAAAACCTCTGATACTCACGATCGAGCGGTACATTTCGGAAATAACCAGCAAACAAACGACACTAACCAAAAGCAAATTCTTCTCGGCATTAGACATACAAGCGCTAGAGGAATTTGCTCCAGAAGAAATAGTTTGCTACGGCATTGGTTCGTTCAGTTCCAGCATATCCCAATGGCAATTGGCGCTTATTCTGGCACTCAACCGTAATCTCCACGCACCTATCCATGCGTTCGATCCAATGGCAACCGCAGACGACATTGATATCATGAGGCATTTCAACATATCTCCGATTGCCGAAAATGAACAAGCCAAACGTAAAGCCAGCAAACGTACTTTATTTTACATGCCACATTGCGAACAATTTCTGTATGAAAACGCTGTTGCCGCTAACTGGTCAGTCGAGCAACTATCCCAAGTCATGTTTGTTGGTAACCATTTCAGTAGCTACCAAAACTCACAAACTTGCCAGACATTTGCTAAAAATTCTCCTCATATCAAGCAAGTGCTCGAGTATCTTACTTGTATTGATTTTCCTCATGAAACCTTGTTGGGACTCAAGCATTGTCCTTATGCCTTTTCTGATATGTGTATTCAGTATGTGCGGTCGGTGGATATCAACCGGATCTTTTAATGGTAGTTGGGTGGCTGATACTGGAAATTAGCTGGCGGCGGCGGCGGCCGTCTATTTACTCGACCGCTCATCTGTGAGTCCCACATGGGCGCCAATTGTCCTGCCAACATCATTACTTGGTCGAACCAAAACCCTCTCGACATCTGCGCTTGCTGTCCCGCTTTGGTAGATGTAAAATAAAAATATAGACCTAGCAATACTCCTCCACAGACAATAAACACAAACAGCGTGAATCGAAGTAGGCGGTAGAGCGTGCTGCTAAACATCCGTATGACCAGTATAAATATTTGTGCGGCTATATATAATACAACGACTTCTATCGTATATGTTAGGACAGTGGGTCCAGCCATGCTAAGAAGAGTTTGTGCTGGGCCCCACTGTTCGCTTAAACGCACAACTAGGTCGCCGCATAGAGGAAACGCTTGCTGGTGCACGAACGCAAGAAACGACCATGACAGCTGTAACACTTGTTGCGCGTAGTCTACAAACGACATTTAAACAACCGCCAATGCAAAAAAAGAGGAAAAGATGTATTGTAAACAAAAAAGAGAAACCAAGCGTTGCAATCACATGCAATAATTAAAATGTCTGTGACTCTAGCTCGCTTAAGCGTGCTTCCATATCCCGAATCAACGCCAGCTCCTGCTCGATCTGCTGCTTTTCTTCCATTAGCGCAATCCGACGCTCAGGATCCAGTTTGGAAAACATGTACCCGCCATGCCCGTCATATTGTAAAATGTAGTTGTGGTATTTCCACAGCGACTGCCGATGCGACACAGTAAGCAAAGTGATGCCCAGCTCGGTGGCATGCGTGTACATGATCTTTTCCACGTCCATGCTAACGGCACTAGTACACTCATCCATGATGGCATACCGCGGACGATGGTAGAACAGTCTAGCCATCGCAATTCGCTGTTTGTCGCCGCCGGATAGCGCATCGCGCCAAGGCTTGACTTCGTCCCAGCCACCTTCACGCTCAACAATGCTTTCTAGCTGCACCACGCTCAGAATCTCCAGCAAATCAGCATCTGATACGTTTTTTTGCTGCATGTCTTCCACCGAATCAGGGTATATGATCTGGTCGCGAAGCGTTCCTATGGGCAGGTATGGCCGCTGGGGAATATAAAAGATCTGGCTCATGCTGGGCTTGCGCAGAGTACCGCCGTACACTGGCCATAGCCCGCCCAGAATACGGAACATCGATGATTTTCCACAGCCGTTGGGTCCAACAATCAGCAGATGCCGTCCGGGCTTGACATGGAAGCTGAGCTGCCGTACCAACACATCGCCGTTTGGAGACACGATGGGCACATTGATAAACTCGACATCGTCAGTGCTTTCAACAATTTTACCGCGCTGGCTGATAATATCAGGCTCGTTGGCAGATTCATAAAGCTTTTCTGCTGCCTGGCCAACACGCGCCTTTTCATAGTTTCCGGCATTGACATCATCCAGAACTGTAAGTAGATCTGATACTCGTTCAGCATAGCCTGCCAGCTCAACAATTTCGCGGTACGAGTACATCATACGCCCTAATGCATCTGATCCGCTGAGCAGCAAGCGCCGATTGGTAATAAAGTCACGCGTGCGGTCGCCAAACTTGTTATCGCTATTGAGCATAGCAACGGCTCTTTGAGCACCTGGTAAGCGCTCGGCAAATACCGGTGCTGCACAAGCCAACAGGCCTGCTGCTCCCCAGAAGTACTTGACAATAAAGTCTTCCAGCATCCCGTAAAAGACGTTGAGGCGGAATATACGGTTAACATGGCGCACCAGACGCAGGTAGCGACGTGAAATGGTGCGTTTCTCAGCCTCATGGCCACGATACAGCGCAATTTCTTCAGCATTCTCGATCAAGCGCGAGTGGGCAAAGTAGAAATCGCCTTCCAGTCGCTGCTCTTGAGCAACCAGCTGCCCAAACGGCGGTGCCACCATACGCAACATCCCCATTGACATCTGAATAATTACCATAATGCCAAACAAGGATTCCACTCCAAGGCTTCTAGCCAGTTGCACATTATAGACAAATGCGTCTAGAGTAGGTTTGGCCAAGTTGGAGTAAATCTCAGCTAGCGAGTTGGCAAACTTGGCAACATCGACGGCAATCAACTGGTCGGCGTTCTTTATGCGGTCATCCAGATTGCCTACAGCATAGTACGTGTTATTGGACAAGTACTTTGCATGTACATGTTCAGTCAGGTTCTGACGGAACCTGATCGCTAGCATGGTCTGCACATATCCCAGCAAGCTGTTGGTCAGAGTTGCAGGAACCGCCATGGCCATCCATTTGGCTATTCCCGTCAAAAACTCACGTCCACGCAATCGCACCAGCGAGCTGACAATCTGACCGTCTAATGCAGCAACCACTACTGACAAAATAGTTCTAAAAACAAGCAGCGTTGTGTGTGCCACGAGCATTCCAAACTCTTTGCTCAATAGGCCTGGAATCGCTATTGCCACCAGCCTTTGCATATTTTCGAAAAACTGTTTGTTTAGTTGAGCGCCTTTACGGATATGATGGCCCTGGGGGTCTTTGACTGGCTGCCGCTCGGAAGTTGCCAGCTTGATCATTCGACGTAGCCGATCAATTAAGCCAATACATACGAGCACTACAATAGACCGCTGAACAGTTTTTTGATGCCGTGCATATACCACTACTGCCTTGGTCAGTATCACCAGTTGTCGCTGCTTAAAGTTGTGCACATGCTTGTATAGCGCATCCTGAACTCTGTCCACCACAGCGCCGACAAACATGTCGGGATTGGCTTTTGCAATCATGGTCTGTTTCCTATTATTGCTCGCAGTAACAAAAAGATATAATACAGCAGAAGAAAAAGAGATTTAATGCGGAGCGTTGGCGTCCAGGCTTATATTTTGCACGTGAGTTTGCTTTATGGTTAAATATCGGCATGTGAAAGTGCGCTGCGTCATCATACGCAATCTGGTACTTCAAGGTGTGATATCCATCAGAATGGAGTCAATGACCTGTAGTCCGCGTTCTGTAGGTGACAAATGACCCTGCACGCTATCCCATAGCAAGTAGCCGTCATGCACATACTGCTGCACCTGTTCCATGAGCAAATAGCTTTCGAGCGTCTGTCCATTAGCCACAGCTGCAAAGCGACTATTGGAAATGCCGTCGAGCATGCGTAATCCAAACACAACTGCTTCTTGTTTTGCATCAGAATCGCTAATTACGGCCGATTTGACAGTCCCGTGGCCAAATTTGTCGCAGTGCTGTGCCCAACGCTGGATATCAGGAAACCGCATGGTGCTTAGACGTCTGCCATTGCTAGGATCAATATAGCGGGAATGTGCGCTAGGTCCAATTCCAATCCACTGCCGGCCCTGCCAATACCCCTTATTGTGTACGCTTTCAGCTTCCTTCTCTTTGGCATAACTCGATACCTCGTAGTGTCTAAAGCCTCTTTGAGAACAAATTTTCACTGCCGCTTCATACATTTGCGCCTGCAAGTCATGGCTAGGCAGAATAACCCGATGGGCGTTTCGATCGCGAAACAACGGGGTACCGGGTTCCACAGTAAGCTGGTATATCGAGATGTGGCTATCGGCGTGTTGCAGAGCCTGATCCAGCTCCTTTTGCCATTGATTCAGGCTTTGACCTGCAAATCCAAACATCATATCAAATGAAACCTTGCCGGGAAATAGCTGCTTGGCTCGATCCACAGCTGCCAGGCCCTCGGCTCCCGTATGCAGACGTCCCATCCTTGCTAGTGTTTGGTCATCAAGCGTCTGCACTCCAATTGAATACCGGGTTATGCCAGCTTGTTTAAAGTCACGCATTTTGTTGATTTCTGCTAACGTCGGATTTGATTCTAGCGTGATCTCAGCATTGACAGCTAGCGGTACCAATGAATCAGCAGCTTCAATGATCCGAGCAATGTGCTGCGGTTTGGCCAGTGAAGGCGTGCCACCACCAAAATATATGCTGTGCAGCTCCTTATCTCGGTGGGCAGCTAGTGATGTCTTCAGTTCTTTCAGTAAAGCTGTGGTGATCCGATAATGCTCAATGCCTGCTGCCGGCACTCGAGCTTTAGAAAAGGCGCAGAATTGGCATAAAAACGAGCAGTATGGCCAGTGGACATAGAGCGACAATGGGGTTCGTAATCGAGACATGCCAAGGCACACTTAGTAATAAAGCATAGAATAAATTTAGAATTTATTCCTAGAAAAGAATGGGTCAAAGTCAGCAAAAGCTAGAGCTACTTTTTGGAAGGATACTCGTAAATGCCACGACCGGACTTTACGCCTAGCCAGCCAGCATCAACATATTTCTGCAACAAAACTGCTGGGCGGTACTTTGAGTCACCCAGCTCATTGTGCAAGACCTTCATTATAGCAAGGCATGTATCCAGACCAATAAAGTCGGCAAGGGTCAGCGGTCCCATAGGGTTGTTTGTCCCTAGTTTCATCGTTGTATCAATGTCTTCCTTGGTAGCAATGCCTTCACCCAACGCAATGATTGCCTCATTGATATACGGCATCAATAGCCGGTTGGCAATAAACCCTGGAACATCTTGCGACATGGTTGTAGTTTTGCCCATTTTCTGAGCCAGTGCCAGCGTTGTTTCTAGAGTCTGGTTAGAAGTCTGCAAGCCAGGAATCACCTCTACCAGCTTCATCACCGGTACGGGATTCATAAAATGCATACCAATTACGTTTTCAGGTCGGCTGGCAGCTGAAGCAATCTTGGTTATGCTGATGGATGAGGTGTTGGTTGCCAAAATGGTCTCTTGAGGAAGTGTCGCTGAAAGCTCGCCAAATACTTTGCGTTTTAGTTCGGCGTTTTCTGAAATCGCTTCGATAACAAAGTCTGCAGTCGCCATTTGGCTAATGCTGGAGGCTGTTGTGATGCGTGCTTTGACCTCGCTGCGTACTTCCTCAGTGTATTTGCCCTTTGCGATATCCTTAACAAGCAGCTTGTCCAGGAACTCCAGCCCCTTGCTTAGCTGTGCGGGACTGCTATCAATGAACTGCACGTTGAGCTTGGCTACACGTGCTGCAACCAGTCCAATGCCAATACCCATTTGGCCAGCACCGACCACACATATATTTTTGATCCCATCCGCTGACGACGACATAGAACGCTAAATATAAAAAAAAGGTTTAGCAACGAAAAGGAGAAAACTATTCCCACACTAGCTAGTAACAAGCGCTTGATGCACACATACCTTCAAATACGACGAGGAGGCTCGTGAAGTGTTGCGAATAAGCAACGTAGCAACCATATTCAACAGTTTGTTCCAAAAGTCGGCTATAGATAAGAAAAAAGAATTACGCAAGCTTCAGAGAAAAGAAAAGGAGTAATGACCGTGGGAAACAAATTTATAGGTACTTCACAAGGGATGTGTAGATTTCTGAAGAGTAAAGCTGTGCCGGACCATTGCTACCGGTACCAGCGAGTGCCAATGCAGAGTCGTTTAATGTTGTGACTTCCTCAAATATTTCTGCCACATTGCGTACCAGTCCAAAGACAAAGGCAACACAGGCGTCTTTAACAGTCTGTGCGGCTTCTTCATGGGCTGAGTCTAACGTGTACTTTGCGCATAGTTCCGTTAGCGCTTCTGCCATTCGTGTCAGCTCGCTCTCAAACACTACAGATGACATGCTGAGTAGTATCAAAACCCCGTTGCTGCCGATTCCTGCGCCATGGTCGTCGTCGTCTGCCAGTACCAGGATGCGCAATGCGTGCAGGCTGTTGCGGAATTTATGCAGTAGCTCTGCCAGCAGAGGATATTGCAAAAGCCCCACTGGTGAAACTCGAAACTGCTCAAGAAACTTTGACGGGCTTTCGGCAAGATCCGCTGTAAATCCCTCAGGCAAATCTAGCAGTGGACGTGTACGTGCTGCCAGCCGCTCCCACGAAGAGCTACTGCCGTTACATAAATCGCCAATGGTTTTACACGCTGCAGATATAGACTTCTCAATCCCTTGCACAACGCTGACAAATGCACGCTCGCGTAGAGACTCGGTTAAATGCGGTAGTGCAAAGTCAATATTGCCTCGCAGCAACATCGGTTTATGTGTGGAAATGATCGATTGCAAATTAACTATGCCTGGTGCCTCGTCAAGTAAACCAAACATTGGCAGCACTACCGAAAGGAGCTGCTGTGACGCAAATGTTGCCAAGTCTATAAATGGATCAGGTTCTGGAGTGGCATTGTCCATTATATCGGACTTTTCCAGCACCACCTTAACAGAAAACAGCGTCCGATACTGTGTTTCCACCTCGGCCAGCCAGGAGAAAAACGCATCCAGATATTTTGCCAAATATGCTGCAACTTCAGCCGAGCTGTGCGAATTTTCATCGTCTTTCTCGGCGTTTAGCAATGCGGTTGGCACGCATGTCATTGTACTGGCAGTTGTGAAGATGCCTTCATTGGCTACGTTCATCTCTCCAAGCATATCCAGACATGCCAAGGGTGCAAAGCCATTGAGCGATTCAGCGGTCTGGGACCATGCCTGCCATCTAGACCGCAAGTACAGCATCTGTAATTCTGTTTCTGTAAACATGCCGATATGTCGCAGAATGCTTATAATTTTGGCCACTTGCGATAGCCGTTTCATCGCCTTTTCATATTTACTGCCGCCGTTTGCAGCCGAGCCTCTACGCTTTGCAGTGCTCCCAGGACTAAATGAGGCATCACTGCTTCGACGGCTATCCGTACGAGATAACGAATCCGTGGTGTTTCCATAAAGCTGTGCCACAGCCGTTGGCTTGGTTGAATTGGTATAGCTTAGCTCGCGACAAAGGTCTAGCACCATGTTTTCAAACTCAGCATGGACTTGCTTCTGAATATCGCCAATAAAACCAAGCAGCTGTTCTCTTGACTCTGGTGACAAAGTCAGTTCGTGAACTGATCCTGGAAGCACATGAGCGCTATCGCGTAAATCCTGAACAAGACGATCTCCAGTTACTCGAACATGTTCAGCAATATCCACAGCCTCTTGGTAATAACCACCCGCAACGCACATCTGCATGACTCGAGGGAGCTCTACAAACCGTGTGATAAGGTCCTGCTTATCCAGCACTCGCTGTATCACTTGAGTCCGTTGCTCCAGCTCCGACATATCCATGGTGAACTGTGTACAGGCTGCTTCTAGACGAGTCAAGGCATCCTGGGTTTTATCCAATGTGGTTGAAATACTGCTTGCTGAAGTTACCGCCAACTGGTCCATATTATAAATGGCCTCAAACATATCGACCTCGGACTCCTCGGTCGGTTTGACTGCTTCGCTGAGCAGCAATGTCGTCAGCTCTTTTGAAATGCGCTGCAAGTCACTTTGCAATAGCGTTGGCTCCATCTTCAACGATGCTAGAGGCAACCGTGTCAAGTACTTCAAGTATCGAGCCATGTTTTCTTCTGCTTCAGGCTCGACGACATCGCTTTTGGAATTCAAGTCTGGAAGCAACCGTCGACACAGCTGAGCATAGTCAGGAAGGTCCGATTCGTCGATGGAATTTCCTTCGTGGTAGATTGAAGAGCCATACAGACTCTCGCTTTCAATCTTGGAGACCATTAAAAAAATAACAAAAGAACAGTTGCAGATCAGGGGATGATGATAGTTCATGCTGCCAAGTTTCTTGCTGGATCTCTTTCTTCTCCAGAAAATTACTTTTTTTTACTTATCATGTCCGATCCGCTTAGAGTTATTTCTTTTCAAATTGACCCGTCAAAGTTTTCCGAGGCTGAGGCTATGGCCTTACAGAGAGCGCGCCAGCGCAAAAGGCTATCGTTCTGGGCTGGGCTGGCTGTTGGCGGCGCAATGGGATATTTCTTCTCTAGGCGAAATAATTCAAAAATGCTTAAGGGATTCTCGATATTCTTTACTAGCACATTTATCGGGTCGATATCCTCAAACTATTCGCTTATAAGGAGCTTACAGGAGCTTTCGAACGAGCAAAAGTATCCCAACATTGTCGCAACTATGCGCGATATGCGTAACGAGATTATGAGAGCGAAGGGCGTGGATCCTGAGAATCCAGAAGGCAGACGCTTGCCTCAGCACCGGCCTGACTTTAAAAACATGCCGTCATCGGTGCCAGCCAACGCCAGGTTACCGCATACCGAATCAGGTGCAAGCGATGGATCTAAAGACCCGTATGGAGGGTACCAGAATGACAGACAGCAGGAGTTTGGTAACCCTGCTTTGAACAAGGGCCATGATATGATGGAATTTGGCAATCCAGCGCTAGACAAAGGTGCGGAGCCGCAATATGAGTTTGGCAATCCTGCTTTGGATAAGGTCAAACGCGAGCAACCACAGTTTGGAAGTGGTGATATTCAACAACAACAGCACCAGGCAGATTCCAGCAAGGGCGTATCTTGGGATGACATTCGCAAGAAAGCTTATAGAAACAGTGGATCACAGACAATGAGCAGCCAAGAAAATTATCGGCAGTTCCAGGATGCTTGGAACTCTCAGGATCAGAGCCAGAGCAATAGTGAGTTTATGAGCGATGATTCGCCAATGCCCAGTGCAGAAGACTTTCCTCGTTCACGAGAGGACTTTGAAGATGACTGGAAGCGCAGCGGAAGCAGCAGCGGATCAGGCGTGCCATCGTTTTCGTAGTTCTAATTTGTCAAGGGAGAAAAGTGCTTGTAGATCGCTGCAGGATATTTTTCTCTTTAGTTTTTTTTAAATGTCTTTTAGCAACAGTTCGGTAGAGAGTAATGAATTGGCAAATGACAACTTCCGCCAGCTGAGTATCAGCGCCGAAAACACCAGTAGCTCTAGTGCGCAGAGCTACTCACAGGAAGCCAGAGCGCGAACCAGAAGCAATGCAAATATACCAGAAGTCATCACTATAAGTACACAACCAAGCCCTGAGCAAGTCAACACCCAGCAGTTTTCCACACCCGTTCTCAGCAGCCAGGGCTTCGACACTCACATAGTTATAAACTCGTCGCCTAGCCAAACCTCAGGCAACTCTACTGAATCCATATACACGATAAACGAGGCGTTAGAAAGCCATGCAGCTGAGCCACCGCAGCCAGATCAAGGATCACCTAGCCGCAAACATCCGCTACCTACAAATACACACAAGGAGTGTAGCTCAAACAAACGTATAAAAATTGACCACGAAGCCGATACGGCACCATTGGGGGGCAAATTGGGAGTAGCCACATTGTTGAATCCTGAGCCCGAGGATGACGACAAAGCAGGCCGATCGAGGGTATTGTTCAAGTGTGCGGTATGCTTGGATATGCCGGATCCAGCCGTGTTTGTGCATCCGTGTGGGCACGTATTTTGTGAGCTGTGTGCGCAGGGAGCAGTGCAGACGACAATGAGGTGTCCGGTATGTCGCCATAGCATGAGGATGCGGGATATCCGTGTTTTACAGTTCAAAGTGGCCAAGGTTGGCCGTTAGATTAGACTATTTAAGTAATATATGTAGTGCCTTTGGCAATATTGTCTTGTAGTTCTCGGGCAGCAATGTCAATAGCCTTGAGCTCAAACAGATTGGGTTGAGCCTTGAGAGGGACAATTCTTTGTATTCCATCGGGACCAAGCTGGACTGGCACCGCAAAGAACTTTAAGGTGCCTGCGCCAAGTCGACGAAAATACCGAGCACCATGCGGGTCCGCAGCAAGCGGCACTAGTGCATATTCAACCTTGGATATGCCTTTAAATGTCTCAACCAAGCTGGCTATAAACCTGGCAGCAGCATAGGCCATGGACAGAGTAGCTGAGCCAGCACCCTCTTTGGCTTTAACGATCTCATCGCCGCCATACTGAATCCGATATACTAACTCTTCAGTTTCCTTGGTTGATAGATCCAGCTTGGGCTGTGCCAAAGATAGCAGCGGCACAATGGTATTGCCGGAATGGCCTCCAATTACAGGAATTTGCAACTCCGTTGCATCAATGTGAGGGCGAATGTCACGGACAAACCCTGATGCTCGCACACTATCCAAAGTCGTTACTCCATATAGACGCTGTGGATTATAGTTTTTGCCCAGCGCTTGAGCAGCAATGGGAACCAATGAGTTTATAGGATTGGTTATTATAGCTATATGAGCCTGAGGACAGTGCTTGGCTATAGCTGAGGTGAGCTCATATATGATGCTAGCGTTGATGTTGAATAGGCCATCGCGGGTCATTCCTGGCTTACGAGCAATACCTGCTGAAATAACAACAATGTCGATGTTCTGTAACGCAGCTTGCAGTTGGTGTTGCCCAATAAAGTACTCGACTTTGGTATTGGTATTGATATGGGCGATATCCGTGGCTACACCAGGGATGTTGACGATGTCATAGAGGTTGAGGCGAGCGATGCCTGGAGCAAGCTTAAGAAGCAGCGATAGCGGCTGGCCAATCCCTCCTGCGGCGCCCAAAACTGCAACAGATACCATTATCTTGAAAAGTACCACAGATGTGGAAGAAAAGGAAGAAAAAGAGATGACGTGTGATTTTCTTCTCTGTTGCTGAGATTTTATTAAAATGGTAAGTCTGAATTTTTGTTGAATCGGCAACAAACAGGACTAATATACGTCGAATCTACTTTAGCATGGACGACGTCGACAAGCCCAGAAAGAGTCCACAGAGGCAGAGAAGGCGCAGACTCGGCAACAGGTCGAGCGGTACTGTGCGCTAAACCAGCAGGTGATGGAGCTCAAGGCAGCTAGCGTATTCAGCACAGAATCGCTAAGCGCGACCAAACGGCTTTTAGAGCAAAACACCGAGCTGCACACAGTGTGGAACTACCGAAGGACAATATTCATGCACCTAGACGCATGGCAGAACGCGGATGAACGACAGCAGATGCTAGAGCAAGAGCTGAATTTTATGCTAGAGATCATCCAGAAGAACATCAAGAGCTACTGGATGTGGGGCCACCGGGTATGGACCCTGTCATCGCTGCCACGTCCTGAATGGAAACGAGAGCTGGGACTGGTGGCCAAGCTGCTCGCACTGGATGCGCGCAATTACCATGGATGGAACTACCGGCGCTTTATTGTTTCGCAGCTAAAGGTGGTGGCTGCCGATGCCCATGCAGTTGATGAAAGCGAGTTTGCTTTTACTACTGAGCAAATTAATCGCGACTGTGCTAACCACGCTGCCTGGCACAACCGCAGCAAGCTACTGCCGTCTATTCTAGCACATAAGAGTGAAAGTGACCAGCAGCAGGTTTTGCAGACAGAGAATGATCTGATTATGAATGCCATTTACACGGATCCTGAAGACCAGAATGCCTGGCTGTACTATGACTGGCTGCTGGATATCCAGAAGAGCGATGACGATAGATGTAGGTTGCTGCGCAACAAGATTACAGCTATCCAAGAGCTGCTGGAGCTGGATGAGGACAGCAAGCGGCCCCTGATTGAGCTTGTCAGCGCATATGCTGAGCTGCAGCGGTTGGCTCCAGATACCATTAGCGACATTGAGAAAGCAGACTGTCTAGATACGCTATGTAAGCTCAAAAACATTGATCCTTTCCGTGCCGGCCGGTATTCCGACATGAGCCGTACACTTGGCCAGCAATGGGCACTGTCTGTCTGACTTGTAAGCTGTGCAATCTCAGTACAATTGAATCTGGATTTCTAGAGATAACAGCAAGTTTTATATTATAAATGGAACTGAAAGCGCACTACAATGCCGATTAGCAACTAAAAAAGTATTTAAGAGAGGAGGTGGATGTTGGGTCGCAAGCATTCTTCTTCTAAAAGCTTCAAATGAATAACATCAATCCCGGCTTCAAGCAATCGCGCAACGCCCTGGCAGTTAGAAAACGTTGCTGGCTCCTTGACGCCAATGACGACCTGACGAATACCTGCTTCAATTATATGCGAGGAGCAGGGTACGTTTCCTGACAACCGGAACGAGCACGGCTCCATAGTCGAGTACAGCACAGCACCGCTCACCATATGCGCCTGTCGCGTGTTGCGGGACTTCTCAATTGCGCACTGAGCTGCATGCGTGTTTCCAGGCAGTTCGCGAGAGTATCCGGTGGTAATTATCTGCCGGCCATTGACCAGCAGCGAGCCAACATTGAATGCAGTCTCGATTGGCCGTGCCAAATGGGCCTGCTGGATCGCCAGCTCCATGAACTCAATGTGCGCCTCAACCTCTTCGGATCCGTCGTCTCGTGCTATCACACGGAAACGACCTTGCTCGGGCATTGGACTGGGCATTGCGCTTGGGTGTGTCGCTTGTGGAGAGTATGACTCAAGTCGCTTGGTGCGAGTCTGAAAGGGCGACCAGAATGTCTGTAGCTGACTTATACGCGCCAACGCTAAAACAAAATGGTATAAATCTGAATAGAGAAAAGAAGGGACTTGATCTATATGCAAGCTCTTTTAGAAGCTGCTAGTATGGGATAGAAACTTTGGGATGTCTACAAGAATGCTAGCAACTGCAAAAGATCCTTTATTGAAAATAACTGAAAAAAGAGAGAGAAATGGTTACTGCAAAAACTACCTGTCACCAATTTGGCTCACTATGGAGTCAAAAAAAGGATTATCCCTCTTTTTTCTTTTTTTGGCTGTGTGAGTTTGTTATTTAGTCATAATGAGCATGGTGATTTCAGATGACAGCGGCGCTGCGGAATTTAATGCAACGGAGCAAGCAGCAGAGCTGGTGCGGCGAGCAGGATCGCTGGCAGCAGCACAGGAAGAGGTGCAGCGCCTAAAAGCAGCAACAGAGGACGAACAGCGCCAGGAGTTAGCGGGTCAGCAGCCAGTAGTGCTTGCGCAGCTACAAGGCACCCATATGCTGGATAGCCGGCTAGACGAGGTGGAGACGCAGGTGAGGGAGATCCGGCAAAGAATGCATGAGTTGCGGGCACGAGTGCGGGTGCCGTATGAGCAGGCGAGTGAGTATAACAGGCAAGCAGAGAACCTGCAAACAGCGGTATTGCGAGTACGTGGACTGTCACGGGTACTTCAGCTTGAGCGACGGCTAAGGGAGCAAAAGGACGAAGCCTTGGCGGCGTTGACGCTGCGAGATATCAAAAAAGCACAGGACGGCTTGCAGGGCATTACGGTGGTAGATCAAGCGTTGGAGCGTGTAGAGCAGGAGTGGGAGCGAATTCTAAAGTCTGCAAAGCAAATGGTGGATGCGGGTCTGCGGCGGCAGGGTGGTGACGTAGCTACAGGTGTACAGATCCTGGCCACACTGGATGAGCTGCCCCAAGTGCTGCATGAACGAGTTGGATACCACTTGGATGTGGTGCATAAGATGGCACAGGAGCTAGGCAGCAGCACAGGCGATGTAATGTGGGCTCGAGTGGGTGCAGCAGCAGATGTGCTGGCGACAGGGGCGCAGGAGATGCAGATGCTTGAGCGGGTGCTCAGGCGGCGACGCGACCTAGCAAATGTAGAGATAGTAGCTACCTGGTGGACAAAGGCTGCTGATGCGATTGCTGAACAGATACACTCATGTGCAGCACGTGGAGAGTTAGTTGCCGGGTTGCCACGCCTGATGCAGCTGCTGGTAGCACGAGTACTGCCACCATCGCGGGCTGCTGAGCTGGGTGACCGTGCACTACAAGAACTGGCTGCTGAGTACAAGGAGCAGGTAGCAGCACGTCTTGCAGATGCCATGGACCAGTGCTTACCATTGCCGCCACAGCCCCATGCATGTGCAAAGTTTGTGCACAGTGTTGGCATTGAACTAGACATTGCTCGCCCTACTCCATCGCTGCATGCAACAGTGGCCGAGGCCGCAGTGACCGCCGTACGTCGGTTGGCTGCAGAAGCACGGCGCGCTGCGCCACGGGCTGTGGACCCGCTGGCGTCCAGCTGTAAGAACACACAAAGTGCAGTGGAGCTTATAAGAAGCATGGAAGAGCTGCGCTCGGGGCTGTCCAAGTTTATAGAATTGCAGCCTGGAGTTCTTGCTATCAGCGGATGCATTGATGCCTTAGCGACATTGATAATTGATGCCTGTAGTTTTGCTGTGGAGGCAGCTTTGCTAGAGGGCACATGGTCCTCTGCTGAACAGGCCCTGCAGTGGCTGCACGGGCAGGTGTTGACTCGGCTGAGCTCACCCTTGCGCCAGGAGCTTCGTAAGAGTGTAGTTACAGTGATTTCAAGCACCCTAGGCCTATTTGTGCACGATGCATGTGCAGTATTCCCGCTGTCGGAAGAGGCGCGACTTAGGCTGGCCGGGGCAGCGCCGCAACTAGAACTGGCATGTAACCAGCTGGCCAATTCTGTGGGTTGCCAGCTTAGCGAATCAGTGCATCAGAGGCACCAGAGTCTGCGTTTGCTACGCCCATTGCTGTTTATGAGCGCTGATGAGCTTTGTGAGGTTTTGCAGCAGCGGCAGACAAACGAATGGCAGTCGGTGCTACTGGTGGATCTGCTAGTCCACATTATCTGTCGAGTTGCATCAGCTGACGAAGAGAAATATTTGCCCTGGAAACTGCTAGGCTGTCAGTCCCGCCATTGGCGTGAATGCCTGGCTGCGGCTAGTAATGACAGTACTGCTACAGTCGAGTCATTGTTTGGCGAGTGGACACGAGGTAATGCACATGGGTCTTGTGTAGCCGTACTGTCCGAGTCACTGCGGCTGTTGCTGGCTAATTTCGATGAAGAAACCGCTGCAAGTGACTTGCGCCCTCTGCTGCAGTTGGGATTGCAGATGGCCGAGAGCAGCAGTTGAGTAGTCAATTGTGTATAATATATACTAAGCACTGCAGAGGAAATGTATAGAACCACATCTCTCTATCATTAAGTTGTAAAGAACGTGCTCTGGAAGTCAATGAAAGACAAACTGATAAGCTCTTCAGCTATAACTCAACTGATATGTGCCATTTACTATATACATGACTAATGTTTGATTTTGGCTTCTGTGCGCCATTTGGTCAAGTAGAGTTGTCGACGGAACATACAGTTGAACAGACTGCGGCCCATCAGAACCCACCATGCGGCCAGCGCAGCTACCTGATCAGCACTTACAATGCCAACGCGCCAGGCAAGAGACGCTGCATATTGAGGCTTCAAATAAAACACTGTCGTGTGCAAGATGCTAGCTGCTGCCAATATGCTGCTGGCGGCAATGACCCCACGATGTTCTTTATGCGCACAGCGAGTAAACACTGCCAATATAATCCCTCCTCCCAATGCATTGCCGATAGCCACCCATCCAAGTACAACCATTGCTAGCTTAAACTGCAAATTAAAGTCACAGACCTGTACCTGAGGCACATATTTTATGGTTTTAGTTGTTGGCATTGCCGTGATAATAATGGCCGGAACGACATTTGAAGCCATAAGCAATCCTCCCACTGCCAAATTCATTGCTGTGCTTAGTTTTCGATTCCACTTGTACTTTACATATAGAGTTATGCTGCGAAACACCAAAATGCCTGTGAACAGAGTCTGGCCTAACGTTGAGCGCAGCCATACGACGATAAACACGCATTTGTTCAGGGGACTGGAGGAGAGATGAACCAGCTCATTGGAAGTGACATCGCCAACAAACCACAAGACGCTAGCAATATACATGAGCAGCATTAGAAGCGGCTGATGGCTACGAATTGGTCGGTAGCGGTGGTTATACAACATATACAACACAGCAAGCATCTGTATGCCATACACAGTTGCCCACACAATTATTGTTGCCATATCCGTATACCCGATATGATCCAATTGTACGCCAGCAAGGCTGGCCAAAAACACTCTAATTTTCTCTGTATTAGTATATTCAAATGACATAAGAAACAAGGAAACAGAGATCAAGTGTGGCTTTCATTTAAAATAGATATTTATTAAGTTGACTTGGGAGGTAACGGAAAGTTGTATTGAGCCAATTGTGGCATAGCAGATGAATCGTTGATGGTGGATGATGAACTGCCATTAGTAGTCTGCTGGCATTCTGGGTTTAATGTCCTTTTGATATCAGGCCGCCATAAGTTGGATGGCTCTTGGGGCGAAAATTCATGAGGGTTGGGTAGATCTTGTGAAGAGCGGTGGTTTGAATACGATGTGCGAGCATCAAAGATATCGTGATCGGTAACCATGCCACGTGGCAGCATGACTAGCTGGTTGTGTTTTTCATTGCTCTGACTATCGACACTCATCATGGTTACTGAAAACGGGTTTGTCCGCGAAATCTGATATTGCTTCTGCAACCCATCCTTGAATAGCTTGTCTTTCCATTCGCCCAAGTACTTTTGTCTTCTGAATGCGCAATTGTACATGCTCTTGAACATGATAAACCACCAGAGGAAGTTGGCAATTAAATGGCTACACAATGTTTCGGTGACTCGAAGAGAGGTCCGGGTTGGGTATAGCGGAAACACATAGAGGATAATGGTGTTGAAGGCTAGTAGTGTGAAGACGCAAATGCAGGCAACCAGCATCTCAAGGCTTTCGTTGAACGAGCTATTGATATGCCGCAGCTTGAAGTTTATAACGGCGTTGATAATCCAAACAAGCCACAAGAGTCCCTGCACAACTGCACGAAATGGATAGCTCATGCTGCACATTTCAATAAGCGAGACATAATGCACTGGCGGTTCGCTCCCAGGCATCGTATAGGCTACAATGATAAAAACCACGGCCAAAATAACCGCAATACACCAAGAATAGTACACAAATTTGCCCCGATACGCCCGGTTGCAGAGAAATATACAGAATAACGCGTAGCTACGGATAGTCGTCAGTGCGCTAACCGTGTATGCTCCAAAAACTATCCGCATCCATACACAAAACGCCATGCAGTTTGATAAAATGCCGCGTACATGCACGTGTGATTTGAGAACTATGTCGCCTAAAAAGTAAATAAACATTGCCACCATTATAGTTGCCATAAGAAAGGGGTATTTGGACTTTAGCGGCGGATAGTTGCGGTTCCATATGAGAAATCCCAATGCTACAAAGTTGAAAAAGTACAGGCAGCTTAAAACAACTATAACTGATAAATCGGCATAACCGATTGGGTCGAGTTTGATCCCGCCCAGTTGGGCTAGAGTGACTCTAGTCTGTTCTTCTGGAGTAAATGCAAATGACATGGGAAAAACTAGCTAAAGGGAGAGGGAAAAAAGATGAAGCAAGGTGCTAAAGTCCTTAGTTTTTGTTTTCTTTTTTTTCCAGTGCCATTGTTTGTCAACAAGACATATCCCTCTTCTTAGAAGACCATTAAACCTTTGTTATGTGTGGCAGTAGAAAAATTGAGAAACGCCTCTTATTTTTCTAGTTTTCATTGAGATAACACTAAGCACCCCTCCTTTTTTTGGCGTTTTAGCTAGAACAGTAAAATGTAAACACGAAAAGGCTATATAGCAGCTTTAGGTTTTGATATATGCTATCATATAAAGTCGCACTCTCTTTGGGATAGTGGCTTTAACGTTAAAGCCACTAACCATATGCACTGTCAGCATATGTGTAATAAATACTCTAAACAGTCATGTAGGCTAACGCCTGCACAGCAATAATTTTTCCATTAGATACCAAGACTTTTCTACTGGTCTGAATAAAAACCGATTACCATGCTAAGCTACAGATGCGCTCGCGCGTGATTTCTGCGCGCTTCATAAACGCATCGACCATCTGGCCGGCGGAGGTTTCCAGAGCAGCAATTTTCTGCTCACAGCATGCCCGAATGAACTCTTCAACAGTCATCTCCTCCTCTTCCTCGTCCAACTCCCAGTCATCGCTGCTGTCGTGTTGGCTGCCAGCAGCCTCAATCTGGGACGATTGCCGCCTGCCTTCCTCTTCCAGGTTATTGGTAATCTCGTCAGTCTCCATAACTCCTGGCGACGCCGGTGCCACTTGAGTCTCTGTTAGCTGCGTCTCCTGGCTTTCCTCCCTCTCTTCGCCATTGTGCGGAGTTTCCTCGGTATCTGAATACCCATTACCTGTTTCAGGAAGGGGCTGCTCAGTCTCAGGCTCAGTCTCAGGCTCAGTCTCAGGCTCAGTCTCAGTCTCTTCTCTGGCGGGTGTCTCTAGATGATTTCTGCCAGCAGCATCATCGGTAGCCGCGTCCCTCTTAACGCTTGCCGTGGGATCTGAGTTGCTGGGCAGCTCTTCTTCGTGTGCTGCACTTATCCGCTGGCGCTTCGATGTTGTCGACGTGTCCGACTCTGTGTCAGAATCAATGACTTGAGGCTCGCTGGGACGCTTATTGCTCTCAGTAAGCTCCTCTGCCGCAGATTGCTTGGCGGTGCTGTCTAGCCGGAAAAACAGGCACTCGGGAGACCGCTTCGAATGCTCGGTAATCGGCTCATCATCGGGTTCCCAGTCGCCTAGCGCATACCCACAAAACGCACAAGTAGCCGTATCATCGTTAGGAAACTCGGGTGTATAATAGAAGCCAGCTTCAGCCAGCTTCTCCGGCGTCACATTCCAGTTAGAACGACCCGTATGCGGCCATTCCCCACTATCAAAAGTCTTGAGCCGCATCTCAACATCGTCGCGGATTGCCACCACTTTCTTCCGCTCCTGCTCACGCTCGGCTGCCGACAAGTTTGGGTTGGTCTCAAACGCCCAGCCGACCATTTCAATTTTATCGCCTCGGGCGGCTGCGCGTACTTGACAGTGTAGTTTGGCGTAAGAGCAGCTGGGCTCGTGTGCGTAGTGCTCGGCAAACGGGTCGTCGGTTGGCTCCCAGCCGGTTAGTTCAAATCCACAGTGGAAACATTGTACGTTATCGGGGGCGTCTTTGGCTGGACTGAACACGAAGCCGGCTGATGCTAGTGTATCTGGCTGAGCCAAATATGTGCTGTATTTTATATAGGGCCACCGGTACCTTCCCCGTCGCAAAAACGTGTCCTTACGCTGCTTGAACGTTGTTAGATTGTGTGCTTGCTTCATTCGCTCAATGTGTGTTGCAAATCTATAATGTACAGCTGAAATAACTTTACATGAAAAAGAAAGAAAGGGAGAAAAGAGCTTTTTGTTTACACTAAAGATAAATCAGATTTACCACTTTGATTATGGCCTATAAATTACTTCTGAGGCATCTGAAGATTTGGCCAACAAAAATGTCATCTACAGAAATCGCCAGCTGATAAGGCCTGCCAACAGGACATATGGGATGCCCAAACAGTCATTTTGGACATCTTATATAGTGTGGTTGACTTTTTTTCACTGAATAAGTCTTTCAAATGCATGTTCCTTGTCCTTGTTCACGCGCCATAAGTGATCACACGCTTTGTCTGATTGTTGTCCACTCTTGCATAGTGCTTATGGCCATTTCTCCATCCAGGATTGTCTTTTTTTTCTACTCTTGATTTTATGTAAATACTTGTTAAATGCTATTAAAACCACTCGTAAATTTCTGCAATATAATCTTGTAATTTCCGGTAACCAAAAAGGGGATTCTTGTTTACTGTAAGTAGTTGCTATATTAAATATGCAATTATCCAGCTGGCGTTGCTTATCCAGGTTGCCTGGTGTGTGGGGGCGAATATAAGCCGTTTTCGATGTGTTCTCCACATCCGATTTCATACTTGTCAATTTTTGTTTACGTTAAGTAATTAAATATTTTCCCCAATCAGGTTTTTTTGTTTACAAATACTTGATACAGTTGGGGGTGCTTTTTTCTTGCTTTCTTGCCTCTATCCTTGATTTGCACAGGTTTATTTATCCTATCCTTCCTTGTCTTTATTACTCGCTAATTACCTTTCCTTCAATTCGTTTACAATTTACCTCCTCTGTTAAAGTGCTTGGGGGAGAGAAAGCGGTTTATTGTAAGTTTCGTATTTGGATGCTTATAGCGCTCTATCTTGACAATATGGCAGTCCAACCGCATTATTCATCTGCTTTTGTTTGTGCCCGATAAAGCATATTGTTGGTTGATTTGCCTTTTTGTGTGCATTATCCTTCTATAAGCAACTTTGTAAGAGAGTGTGAAAGTACGTGCTTTTATACAAGCCACTCAACAGCACCTGTTTTTGAATTCTGAATACATTTTGTAGCTAGATTACAACCCAAAATCTGTCGATTTCGCTTCAATAACAACTGCGCTATATAAAATTCTCTTTCTGGTTCATAGATTTTTTTCGCGAATCGAAAAGGACTTATTTTTCCGTCTATATATACAAAAGGAGAGCGAGAAGCCGTTTATAAGCGATGAATACAAATACGACATCTCAACCAGCAGCATCGGGGATGCCTTCCAGCACCAATAGCGCAATTGCAGCAAATGACGGTGCTACATTTATCATCAACCCTACGACCGAGCCATCTGACGGAGAAATGCGACAGCGGCCACCAGTATCGGCATCTGACTTTAACCATATGTTCAGCCCACTTACAATTGAGCAGATGTTTCAAAGGTGTCCGTCGCAAAGCGATAGCACTAATACACGAAACTCTACGTCGATTGCCGGTATGCTCTGGCGTAACAATGCGGCGGAAAGCAATGGCGATGGATCTATAGCCAGTGCAGGTGATACATTGAAGCAGCTTTTGTCGAATGGTAGCAATCCAACGGATCAAACCTCCCATTATCAGCAGCATTCTCAGCCAGCTCCAATGCCCGACAACATCCCGTTTTCGCCTCCAGATACCGTAGAGTCTCCACCCAGCTCACACGAAGAGACGCCTCCAGTTGCGGCTGCTAATGGTGGCAGGGCAATTCCACGCCCTGAATCAACACGTCTACCAAACGTGGGCCTTTCGTTGTCGCATCGCCGTAGCGCTAACCTTGAGCCTCGTCGAATCCCGCTGATTCCGAACTCGCCTCATATGCGTCCAGCGTCACGAGCATCTATGATATCCCTGAGCTCTTCCGAAGCATATGCTCGGCGCAGCCAGATTACAGCTCGCGAGCAAAACATGCGTGGCGACCCATCACAGGTCCCAATGGCACAGAACCTGCGACTGCTGACTATTCCTCCCGCAGATCGTAATGTTCCAGCTACGGCTAACCCACAGCATCAGCGGATTGTCCATCGTCCAGCACCGATCCGCGAGGCTGCTCAGGTTGACTACTACAATCATCCGCTGCAGATTCATTCGGCTATTGGTCCAGGCCCTACTGCTGGCCGGCATCCAGCCGACATGTCGTTGCGTCATGAGGTTCTGGATAAAGTTGCTCGCAAATCACAGCCATCAACCCCACATGACGTGCACATTCCTCTGCCTAGCAGTCGACAGGCAGAACCAGCATTACAGCGCCCCAACACTGCTTCGGAGTACGGCTATGTGTATGATCCGGTATCGGGCAAAGACATTACAATGCTGCCAGGAGACAACCGTTCTCGTGCATTTATGTGGAATTCCAATGACAGTACAGAGCAGCCAACCAGTCAATATGACTTGCGTCAGCAGCCAGAAAGACAGCCACGAAACGCAGCTGTGCATTCAAACGGATCTCGACCAGCACAGATATCGCGAGTAGGAAGCCTACGCAGGAATGACCATTCGGGAGGCTCGCAAGCACGCAAGTCAAGTGATAGCAGCGCTCATCTGCTTACTCCCAAAGACTTTAGTGCTCCACTGCCCGACCGTATTGGCGATATGGTGCTGAATAAGGAAATTGGCGAATGGGTCAACATAAACGATTATATACCGCCATCGCGTGCTGGCTCGCCAGACTCGCGTAGTACCCATGGTCAAAACCAACAGCAGAATGACACTCGTGGGCAAACATCCCAGCGGTCGTCTATTTCAATCCACTCGCATATGTCAGCATTCCCGCTTCCATTGCCAACCAAAGAACAAGGCACTGCAGCATCGTATGGGATTGGACTGATATCTCCAGTAGAGAACCAACGTAAGCAGGTGCATGAGATGACTGAACGCAAGCCAGCACGCCGCAACACGGCTTCGAAGGGCAGGCAGATTGAGGATGAAGCACTGGGGTCTATTGTTCAGCGACTTATGACTCCAGTAACTTCTCCAGAAGCATGTGCCGTGTTGGATCTATCTGGATCTGGCATCCGTAATCTAGCTGGACTGTCGCAAATCACATCGCGTTTAGAGGCTATTTCGCTGGCCAGCAACAAGCTCCAAAGCCTGGCCGGCCTGCCCACGGGTCTGGTGAGCTTGCGAGCGCCCTCGAATTGGATCAGATTTAGTCCGTCTGACCGCAGCAAGTTTATGTTTGCTCAGGAGCTGCCTCACTTGGAGGAAATCGACTTGAGTGCAAATGAGATTTCCGACATCAGTGTGTTTTCGGGGCTTCGGCATCTGCGTATTCTTGATCTCAGTCGTAACCGCATTGATTCGCTGAACGAGCTGTATGGCTGCCGTCGCTTGTCTCATCTAAGATTGCGTGACAATATGCTGGTGTCTTTTGATTTGGCTGCTAGCGAATCGCCTTTGCTGACAACTCTAGACGTGTTTAACAACCGGCTAAGGGTTGTTTCTGCAAACATTGCCGACTTTAGCCAGCTGACCAAGGTTAATATGGTAAGAAACGACTTGGAAAAGATCGAGTTTCATGGCGCAGCTGCCGAAGGCATTCGTGAGCTGCGACTATCGGAAAATCCACTGGTTCTGCGGCGCAGAGGCGGGATGGTCGATGTTGACTTGTGGATGACAAAATTCCCCAACTTGAAAACGCTGTATTTGGATGTCTGTAATGTACGCCAGCTGTGCCGTACTGTGGAGCTCTTGGATAGCAGAAATGCACAGTCGGTGACATCGGCTGAGGAGAGCATGACCTGGCCATCTCTATTCAACCTCTCATTGCGTGGCAGTGTGATGAGACCGCCGCTGACCATTGATTTCAGCTGCATTCGTAATGTTAAGAACCTATATGCGCCCGATACACAAATGACGCTACCGCGAACACTACCGCCAATGGTGCATCTGCTACAGCTGGTTGTTAGCAATGCCGGACTGACTCAGCTGCCTGCCAATCTAGGCTCAGCTTTGCCTCACCTAAAGCTACTCGACGTCAGCAACAATCCGGAGCTGGAGGACTTTATACCCATCTTGCAGCTTTCGTCACTGGAGGTTCTGAAATGCCGGGCGGTTGGTTTTGGCGGACTCGACCTGGCAGCAGGTGCTACTCCTATTGAGCCTGATTCTAACAAATGGGATGCTGGCGAGATCAACACTTTCCCCGATACAGCCACCAAAGACCCCACGAACGAGCAAGAACTGCTTAGATGGCTTTCAAAGCTGCGCAGACTGCGGCGTCTTGACTTGCGCTTTAACAAGTGCACGATTGATTTATACGCGCATCCGCCATTGCCTGCTGCATCAGCAGCTGGATCCAGCTCGGTTCTTGATGGTGCATTGTCACCACAAGCTCCTGGCCAAAGTGTCATGGGCGAGAATGCGCATGCTGGTGTGCCAGCAGCAGCTCCTACCGGTATGTCGCGGGTGGATGAGGAAATGTGGCTGCGTCAGGACCATACTTTTGTGTCAAATCTCAAAATGTCGCGACAATCCAAGCTGTTGCGGCGGCGTGACAGTTACTGGATCTCTGCATCTAGACTGTTTCCGCGGCTAGAAGAACTTGATGGGATTAAGATTGGACCGCATTAGGCTTTATATGCGCATAGTATTTATTTTTAGATGGGCTATACAGAAAATTTGCGTGTTTATATAATTATCATCAATAGATATTTTCCTTATCATGTTCGCATTTACGCTATCCAAAATGACAACGTAAAGTCAGGTTGACAATGGCATATAAAAAGCAAAGCCAAGAATATATATATTTATCACAAAAAGCGCATCTCTCCTTGTTCCGATAGACATTAATGTCTTTTTGGTCTTTATAATCTTCGCAAAATGCCAGCCAAAAGGGAAAAATGCTCCCACATTTTTAGGTTGCTTTTGACCACTTGCCCATTTTTGCAAAGGCGGCGGATTTTTCTTTTAAATGTCTTTGGGTATTCTTTGAAAGCAAGGCAAAGGTGGTCTTTTTAACCAAAAAATATCAAGTGACATAATGAAAAAGAAAAGGAGCTTTACAATAGCCAAAAGTCGAGTATTGGCAAAGAAAAAACTATAAGCAGCAGCGGTGCACTTTTTTCGTTGGAAGCTATCTCTTTTCTCTCTACTTTATTCCTCTACTTTTAATACATATATTGGTATATATTGTGGCTGCCTTTTCCACGTTATTTCTTCCAGAGTTGTACTTGGCACAAATAACCATAAGATTTTTTTCCTCAGCATGTCGCGTATGTTGCTTCCCGAATACAAGATTGTAATGCTAGGAAGTGGAGGTAAGTATGCAGCACTCATCGAGAATAAATCTCCAGTTGCTCCGGCTGCATGCATGTCTAAATGTTTTTTTTTGTCTGCTTCATTTAGGCGTCGGTAAGTCCATGCTGACAATCAGGTATATGAATGGCAATTATACCAGCGAATACGACCCGACAATTGAAGACAGCTACCGCAAACAAACCGAAGTCGATGGCGAGCAATGTATCATTGAGATTACCGATACAGCAGGGCAGGAAGAGTATGCGGCGCTGCAGGACCAGCATATTCGTAGCGGAGACTGCTTTGTGATAGTTTACAGTGTGGCCGACGAAACTACACTGAGTGAGGCTGAAAAAGTGGCCAACAAAGTGCTTAGGATAAAAGAAGACGAATCCACGCCAATGGTGCTTGTTGGCAACAAATGCGACTTGCAACACCGAAAAGTGACAACTCGAGATGGAACTAACCTGGCACGCTATATAAAGTCGGGGTTTTTTGAAACCAGTGCTCGGGAGAATATCAGAGTAGAGGATGTCTTCAAGCAATGTGTCCGTCGGATTAAGAATCGGGCCCGAGCTAAAACACCACAAAGTGCAACGGTGGGTGAGGATTCTCGAAGCCGGAACTCGCCGCATCTCAAATACAACAAGGGCCTTGGCAATACAAAGTCGTGGATTTCAGGGTTTAGAGCCAACAAAGATAAGCATATGCCGCCAATAGCCACTCACCAGAGTCTTCCCGAGAGATATATGGGCGGACCATACTCCCCTATAACGTCCGAAAAACGCCATCGGTCCAACACCGAGACCAGCACGCAAATGGCAAAACGCAAACCATCAGAGCCCTCTATTCCCAGGGCTAAGCGCAGAAGCACGACAAAACTCAACGGTAAATCACAACCCACCACGCCCAAGCACAGTGCTCCTGACCGCGAGTCTATTAGAGTTGTGCCTTTGGGCCACGATAGGTCGCGTACAGCATATGGGGATTTTGGTAGCACCAAGCACAAATCACATAAGCGGGATGCCGACAAAAGAAGCCGTTCTTCAAGCAAGCATTCAGAAAGACATCCAAACAAGCACAGCTATAGCAGCAGAAGCGTCAATGTCAATAAGGACCTGCCAACTGTCAAATCATCCAAAAAGTCGGCACCTGCTTGTGTGATCCTTTAACTATAGATGTGTGGTTTTAGTTTTATTGTTTATATCTTGTATATCTCTATTTTTTTTTTTTTCAAAAAATTTTCCCTAGCGTATGCACTAATCATATGGATAGAGGTGGTAAAAAAGCCACATGTTGCCCCTGAGAATTGGCTCTCACGATTATTGTACACAATTGAGCACCTAGTGCTGTTTTTCTAGAAATAAGCTGACATGGGAAATGCCACAAATTGCCAGGTTTTCTATCTAGCAATTAATATTTAGTAATGGCACTCTGACCATCTGAAAATGCCAAGACATGCGAGATATCCAGTTATACGGGTTACCACATGAATGCCTAAAATGGCGCCACGATTATCGGAAACTATATAAAGCGAACCGGGGTGTGTGTGCTACTTGCCGTGCTACTTGCCGTGCCAAGAAAGGACTAAAGCCACGGATCTGCGCCGTGTCTAACAAGTGGCCACTTGTGAACAAAATCTTCCTGTGTGAGCAAATAATATGCCGTCCGCCATGCGTCTGCAAGGCTTGCGGCAGCCTTGAGAATGCGGTTGAGTGCAAACGGATCATATTAATAAGGACAATAGCTAGCCAGCCCTGCCTATAAAGCACGGTGAATATCCCCTCACGCATGCTCGCCTCCTCGTTCATAATTGTTTTTCTGCACCCTATATTTGATCAAAAGCGCTGGTAAATATTTGTCTAGATCACTTGATGCGATCAAGTTTGCTGCATTTCCAACATAGAAAGCTCGGTAAAATCCCAGCCAATTGCAGCCGGAATACTCCACGTTTTAACCCAATCTTCTGACCTAATAAAAAAAATCATATGCTTGTTTGTACGCGGCTGCATTTATAAAGTTCTAGCAGCTCAAACCATTTTTTTCTTTTATTACTAAAACTATAAGCAGCTCTAGACCTTTTTGTTTAATTCAAAGACGATCGATCGCATTAATCTAGCACACATCGCTAACTGCAGCATCAGTATTTATCGCTTATGCCAGACTATTCGCAAGCTAAACAGCCATCAGTGTCATACACACCGCTACGACTAGAGGACTACGATATCAGTCCCACACATGGGTTTCTGCCCTCGGAGCCTCCGCTAAAACGGCTTTCCGATCCATACTATGCTCCCTGGGAGGAAATCATGGACAGGTTCAACCAATACTTGCTTGCACACCACATTCGACGGCTGGTCCGCAAGGTAAGCATTATCTTGGTGCGCGACTAAAAAAATCGCCGATATAAACTCACATGAATCCTGCCTTATCTTACAGACTGCGCATACAAATTCCCCCAACAAAACAGTCCGCAAAGGGGGTCAATCATTACTGGACATGGTCAATAATAACTGAAGGTGAACAATGTAGATGCCGGTGCTGAGCACAGACAGGTTGGCAACACAAGCTGAGTATCGGCGCGCATTCAGCATTCTGTCCTTTATGGCGCACGCATATGTCTGGGGTCGTAACGGAGCGGTTTCCGAGCCTGCTTCAGAGGTAACTATTTGCTATGAAGAAAGACCCACCTCTATTGGTCTAAAAAAAAAAAAGACATTTGTAGTTTCTGCCAGCGTCAATAGCAGTTCCATGGGTTGCTACCGCCGAGTTTCTGCAGCTAAATCCGGTGGTTTGTTGTGCAGGAGTGTGCCACTGGAATTGGCAGATTCTGGATCCCGATGCAGACGATATAATGGACATTGATAACCTGGGAACAATCCACACGTTTTCAGGGTCGCTTGACGAATCATGGTTTTATCTGGTCACAACAGCTATTGAAGCCAAATGTGCACGCGGGCTGAATGCGATATTGGCAGCAGTAGAAGCGGTGGAGGAAGACAACATGGAGAAGGTGACGCATTCGCTGCACCAGATTGCGTACTCGCTGGGAGAGGCCAACGGAATTCTGGAGCGGATGTACGAGCGATGTGACCCATATGTGTTTTATTGGAAAATCCGCGAGTTTCTGGCAGGGTGGGAGAACATGGAAGAAGCCGGATTGCCCTATGGGGTGCTATATGAGGGTGTAGACGACACCGACAGATTTTCACTGGACAACTGGCAGTCGCTGCTTCGGAGATTCCGCAAGTACGCAGGCGGCAGCGCAGCACAAACCCCATTGCTGCAAGCATTTGATATTGCACTTGGCATAAAGCACTTTCCAACTGGTGAAAAGCAGACTCGGCCAGTGGTAGTTGAGGCGCGGAATCGACTTAGCCGCGAGCATGGTGTTTCCCAGCCGCCAGCAGTTAATTCGTACTTGGTGAGGATGCGCAACTATATGCCTGGCGGACACCGGCGCTTTCTAGAGGATCTGGCAGCAACGTGTCGGATCCGCGAGTATGTGCTGCTGACGTGCTCTGATTCATTGCTGCATATGGAGACGGCAGACGATCCACGGGTGCGCCTACGTCAGGCATACAACATGTGTGTAGATCTGATGAAGACGTTCCGCGACAAGCACCTCATGATAGTGACTCGCTACATCATATCGCCCGCCAAGCACGGGCCAATGGTGCCACAGCGTGTATCAGTACCGGAAACAAGCAAAATAATGCCTCCATCAGCATACATCCAGGCCATGAACAAGCACATGGCCAAGTCGCAGCAGGATGCAGGCGGCGGAGGAAGACTGGGCGGAGACTCACTGCCTGCCGATCCAACAATGTATCCGCAGACCAATTTGGCTGCCAGCAAACAGGCTGAACCGCCCAAGTGCCCTGCACACAGCCATTTTGCATCTAATGGACGGTCAAAATCGATGTCTCCGCAGGCAGTGGTGCAGGCGCAAGACAAGGGCCGGCTTGCACGCACGCTAGATGATCATGCAGTTGCTCGTGGTACCGGCGGCACCGACGCGATCCAGTTTTTGAAGCAAGTGCGCAACGAAACAGTACAGTCGAGAATTTAAACGCATCAGCACGTGCGTGTAATAAGAATCACACTGTCAAAACGGTATTAAAGGACTTTTTTCTAATAAAAACAATATTTTGGATTGCTTATAGAGGGAACTGAATATGCGCATTGACTGGGCTTCGCATGTTGCACTGGTGCTTTATTCAAATTTCGGGCTGGTTTTAGGCGATTCTTTGTTGGCAATCCGCGGCCTTGACCCAGCACTGGCCGAGAAGTACAAGCCCGTCAATGGCAAGTTTACCTGTTTAGATGGCAGCAAGGAACTTGCCTTTTCGCGAGTGAATGACGACTACTGCGACTGTGCAGACGGTTCGGATGAGCCAGGCACGTCGGCCTGTGAAAATGGAACGTTCTACTGTGCTAACAAGGGCCATATACCAGGCAAACTACGCGCATGGCAAGTCAACGATGGTGTCTGCGACTACGACGTATGCTGTGATGGTTCAGACGAATGGGACAGTGAAGCAACTTGCCCAGACAAATGCAGTGAAATTGGAAAAGCGCATCGACAGATCGAAGCCGAGCAGCAGCAGAAGCAGCAAGCGGGAGCCAAGAGGCTTCACGAGCTGGTTGACCAGGCGAAGCAGCTGCGAGAAGCAAAGACAGCAGAGTTGGCAGAAGAACAAATAAAGCTGGAGCAGCTGGAGAAGCAATTGGCTGAAGCCGAAGCCCGGAAAAATGACTTGGAGCAGCAGCAGCGGGACTACGAGGCCAATAGCAATGCTGGTAAGCTACAAGCATTAAGCGACCAACATTTGCCCGACTTTATCCGATACCGTAAGCTGCTATCGGCTGAGCTGCACATTTTGCGTGCTCACCGGGACACACTGATTCTGATGCTTAAAGCGGTGCGTTCTGACCACAACCCTGAGTTCAATGATGAAGCGGTCTTGAGTGCTATAAGCGGGTATAGCGAGTTCATAGACGCTTATCCATATTTGGAGGCAGCAGCGTTGGAGTATGCGGATGAGGATACAGCAGCGCGCGAGGAACGTCAGCTGCAGATGGACCGTGACAATGAGGAGCAGGATGACGTATCGCTGTCTGCCTGTGCCAATGCTGTGGAGATTGCACTAAATGAGCGCCAGACCTTGAATGACGATATCTCGATGTTGTATGGGCTGATGGATGGGATGCGCTCTGGATACAACAAAAATTACCACGATCTGGCTGTCAAGGGTGCTGTAAGTGGACTGGACGAGTTTGACAGGACACGAGAGCGTGACTTGGTCGAAGTAAAAGACCAGAAGCAACAAGTAGACGAGCTCAAAAAGACCTTTGATGAGGTCAAACCGCAGGTTAGCGAACTGGCTGAGCTAGCTAGCGATGATAGCAGCGGCGATTTGGATACACAAGTGAGCGAGGCACGTTCGACATTCTGGGACAAGCAGAGCGAAAAGACACAGGCCAACAGCAAAGTCAGCAATTTGCAGGAACTGCTAAAGGACAAAGACTTGGGGCCCGAGGATGTGTTCTTGCCGGTTTATAAGGAATGCTTCTCGCTGGATGCAGGCGAATATACCTACGAGGTATGTCTGTTGGATCGAGCTACACAGATCGAGAACAAGAATAGCGCACGGCAGAACCTGGGCACATTTGCAGGATTTGGAGACGGCAATGACTACTCGAAGCTCAAGTTCACGCATGGAACAAAGTGCTGGAATGGACCGGAACGTTCCATGACAGTAAAGTTTGAGTGTTCGAGCGAGATTAAGCTGGTTTCTGTCAAGGAACCGGAAAAGTGCGAGTATGAAGCTCATATGACTGGACCATTTGCCTGTGGCTTGTCACAGCAGCATGTCGAGGATCCTGAAACTTCTGGCTTGGAAGCAGCTGATTTATCGGCAGAAGCAGAAGCAGAAGCAGAAGCAGTCAAAGATCATCCTCATGACGAACTATAGGTTTGTTTGCTGCCAATATCATATTTGTTAATACAACAGCACACAATATTGGAAAGACAACCGTTGCAATTTCTTTTATTCGGAGTAGAATAGGCGACACAAATGACGTAGAAAGTGTAATTACCAGTAGAACCACCGCTGATCTATAAAATTGCACAAGTCAGATGATCTCAGACCCTAAGGCATCAACTTTTTACAAACGAACAAATATACCTAACTCTTCACAATTTGACTTAAGAGTAAAAATGGGCTATAGAGACGACGACGAACGCGGGATGCGGCACAGCTCAAGCAGAGACCGTGGTAGATCACGGCATCGCAGCCGTAGCCCTAGCCGAGAGCGCAAAGAGCGACACAGCAGTCGAACGCATAGCAGAGACAAAGAGAAGCGAAGAAAAAAGCACAGCAAAAGACACGATAAATCTAACGAGGAAGATTATCACGACAGCCATGACCAGTCGCTCTTAAGCAAGAAGTTTGTATGGAAGAAAAAGATAGAACAAGACGAAGCTCGTGGAATAAGTCGGGACGAGCAGAATCGCCGCGATCGTGAACGACGAGAAGAGGCGGAAAGAGAGTTAGAAAAGCTGCGTAAACGGCGGGAGCAGCGAGAAATGCAGCAGAAGGAGCGGGAGCACGAGCAGGCTCGCATGAGAAGAGAGCGGGAGCAGGAGACGTTGGGAGATTGGGAGCGACGTGAAGAAGAGTTTCATTTGGAACAGGCCAAAAGGCGAGCAGAGATCAAGATTCAAAGTGGACGGCCGCGAGCTATCGACATGTGGACTATTGCGTTGCGTCTGGCTAACGAGGATATTCGGGATGATGAGGTACGGCGGCTTAGTAGCTGCAATGTGGATATAGAGGAGCCGATGGAGATGATTCGAGGAATGAGAGAAGAGGAGCTACACGGGTTGCGAGGAGACGTGGAGATGTTTGTGTCGTTGGAGATCAATAAGCGCAACTTGGAGTTTTGGCAGAATATGCTTGTGGCAGTTGATGGTGAGCTGAACGCAGTAGAAGGAGAGGGTGAGATCCGTCAGGTTCTAGCAAACAAGTCGCTAAGAGAGCTAGACGAACTGAATGCTGATGTGGAGGCAAAGTTGAGTGGCGGGCAGGGAGCTGTGGATGTGGACTACTGGGAGCGTGTGCGCACGGAACTGGCAGTGGAACGAGCCAGGGTGCAGCTAGCTGAGTCCTACGCAGATGCAATCAAGCGTGGCAGAGAGCGCATACGACGGATCAAGGGAGACAAGGCAGCGGATTATGGAGCGGGTCGAGGACGAGGCAGCGAGATTGAGCAGCGCAAACGGCAGCAGCTGGAAGAACTGCAGCGAAGGATTGAACGCGAAAAGGCACAAGAGGCAGATAATATAATGGTAACCAGGGAAGAGGAGCTTCTGACTCAGAATATACATGACGTGGATCATGATGAGGAGTCGACCGAGTCCATGTTTACCGGAGAAGCACAGCTTCCAGCACGCAAATACGCATGGCAGGACAAGCACCGGCCGCGCAAGCCACGGTACTTTAACCGGGTGCACACCGGGTACGAGTGGAACAAGTATAACCAGACGCACTACGACAAGGACAATCCTCCGCCCAAGGTGGTGCAAGGGTACAAGTTCAACATCTTTTATCCAGAGCTGATTGATCGGTCTCAAGCGCCTACCTACAAGGTGGAGAAGGATCCAGAAAGCGACGAGACCGTGGTGCTCCGCTTTATGGCTGGTCCTCCATACGAGGACGTTGCATTTAGAATTGTTAATCGGGAATGGGAGCTTAATCGCCAGCGAGGATTTCGCAATGTATTTGATCGTGGAGTATTACAGCTGCATTTTCGGTTCAAACGGCATCGGTATCGCAGATAATCGCCCCTCCCCACATAATGCAGTTTTTTCTTTCTTATTTACTTAGACTTTATAATTTTGGCTTTGCATTACAGAACTTTTGCAAGCACCAGCGCTGTATATACAAAAAATGGGTGCTGAGCATGCAAGGATACAGAGCGGCAAACGGTTTGCCTGGGCATTGGTGCTGTTGCTGGCAGTAGAGTTTCTGGGAATGGGGCTGTTCGCCAAAGGGTTCTTCCCTTACAAAAAGAGCGCTGGCGGGTTTGCCATGCCTGCAGACCAGCCCAAAGACATTGGCAGCAATAGAACGCAGCCAGAAGCGCAGTACGATCGACTGGTTCTCATGGTCATTGACGCGTTGCGCAACGACTTTGTGTTTGGCAATGAGTCGCAAATGGCATACACTCAGCAGCTATTGCGTACAGGGAAGGCTCGAGGGTTCACTGCGCGTGCTCAAGCACCAACAGTGACCATGCCCCGGCTAAAAGCATTGATGACAGGAACGGTGCCAGGGTTTCTAGACGCAGTGCTTAATATAGCCGAAGGAGACACAAGCTCGTCCTTGCAGCACCAAGACAGCTTGCTTTGGCAGCTTCGCGAGAATGGTGGTAAGCGGATCAACATGTTTGGGGACGACACGTGGCTGCGTCTGTTTCCGGGACTGTTTGCCAACGCAGACGGTACATCGTCGTTTTTTGTCGCTGATACGGTGGAGGTCGACAACAACGTGACACGACATGTGCAGTCTGAGATAAAGCAGGGCGAATGGGATGTGACGGTCTTGCATTATCTGGGACTGGACCATATTGGTCATTTGGCCGGTCCGCACAGTGCTTTGATGGGACCGAAGCAGCGCGAAATGGATGGTGTGGTGAAGGACATTCATGAGATTGTTATGGCACAAGATCGCGATCGGATGGCAGCCAGCGGCAATGCACGGCCGACACTGATGGTGGTGCTGGGTGACCATGCTATGAACGAGCTGGGCAACCATGGCGGTAACTCACAGCTGGAAACATCGACCGCTTTTGTGTTTATTGGCGATAATGTTAATGCACAGCCTCTGGGCGACAACAAAAATGCACTAGTGCGTCTGCTCACCGACGAGGTTGCGCAGAGCAACTTGGCGCCAACTTTGGCGCTATTGCTGGGTGTTCCTATCCCCAAGGAAAGTCTGGGCGTGCCTCTACCTCAGCTACTAGAGAGCGTGCCTTTGTCACAGCGTATGCATATGTTGCAGACTGCTGCCACCCAGATCTATGCGGTGGTACGTGCCAATGAGCCCACGGATTTACAAGTTAGCCTAACAGAAATACGCGCTCATCCGCACACTTACATGGCTGCCGACTGCCACGACCAGCTGCTTATAGGAGCGCAGTTGCAGTGCTTATACATGGCTGCGTTAGCTCAGCATAGCTTGGCTGCTAATGATGATGCCGAACGAGCGTATTATACATTTATGAATGCTGCCAGTAAGCACTTGTCGCAGGCCTTGGATGGATATGGGCTAGAGTATATGGGCGTTGGAATTGCGCTGCTGGCAGTTGCAACACTGGGCCTTCTTTGGCTATGTCAGCACAACGGCGCACCCATAGTCCACACAAAGGCTCGGCAGTTGGCAGTGTCAATACCGGCAGTAGTTATGTGGGCGTCACAGCTGCTAGCAGAGCAGTCGACCAGCCTGGTTGAAGAGGAGCATCAATTGTGGTACTTTTGGGTGCAGACGCTGCTGGCTCTGCGGGCAGCCACTTCTACTGGTACTTCTGGGATGCTGCGCTCCTTGGCACAGATGGCTGTTTTCCGTCTGGTGCGTGCGTGGAATCAAACTGGTCAGAAATGGGTTGGTGAGCCTGACATACGCGGTATGCTTAACGCACCAAGCGCTGCGCCGCTGCTGTGGACTTTGGTTATTGCTGTTGCTCTGCTGGTAAATTTTGCTTGCTGGGCTCTTCATCGCCACTTCCGTCGTCCGCCAGGCTGGTCAAGGGTATTTCGTGGGTTGTTGGCTGCTGCTTGTGCCTGCGCACTGGCCTATCACATGCAGCGCGCTCATACGCAGCCTGGTACTGGGCCGGCTCGTGGCGTCTTCGTGCTAACCGCATTGCTGGTCGTTATCGGCTGCGTTGTTGGATCTGGTGCTAAAACCCCAGCATCTGCAGTTGCGTTGGATGCGTTGATGGGCTTTATGCCATTGCTGCTTCTCCTGACACGTCCACATAACCACGCGCTGTTTGCGTTCTTTGCAGCCATATTTGCGCTATTTTTTTCCAATTCGTCTCAACCCAGCAGCATCAGCAGCAGCAGCACTGGATACCCCTTGCGGCCATCGCGTGCGCTGGTGCTGCAGGCACTAGCTCATGCGTCGTTTTTCGCTCTAGGCAACTCGAATTCGCTGGCTTCAGTCGATCTGAGTAATGCGTATGCAGGCGTATCGCAGTATAACGAGGTTATGGTAGGGATTCTGGTCTTTATATCTACGTGGGCTGGTCCAGTGTGGTGGGCTATGGCTGGAGCAGCCTTGCTGGTGCTAAATGCAGGGCCCAGCCGCTCGCAGCTGCTGCTTCGTGTGCGTGCGCTTGTAGCAGGTGCGCATCTGTGGCAGGCGCTGGTGCTGCTTTCGCTCAGCTGCGTTGCGACTGCCATGCGTTCGCACCTGTTTGTGTGGTCGGTGTTCTCGCCTCGCTACCTGTATCAGATTGCCTGGTTTGCTGGATTTTATCTTGTTTGTGGCACAGCAATTGGATTCATTTGGCTGGCTGCAACTATGCGGTTCTCAGTGCACAGCTCTTTTGTTCCTGCTATGCATGTCTAGAAGTAAATCCTGAATGCACAAAGGATTTTTTTTACAGCTGAGCAATACATTTTACATGACGATTTACTTGATCTCATTAAACATACATGAATGTTTATTCATCCGAAACAGAACGTAGCTGTCATTTTTTCTGGCTTTGGCAGAGCAAATGGGGGTAGGAAAGGGTCTAGGCAGATTTCGGTTCTAGGCAGATTTCGGCTCTAGACAGGCTCCTTGAATGCCTTATCAAAGGAAAACCCCGAGATTTTCCCATCCTATGTATTGAGGGATCGGCATTTTTTTTTTTAAAAAAAAAAAAAAGCACCTCAGGCGTGCGTGGTTTTTTGTTCATTACCCAACCAAACCAGTAAGTGGTCTCATTTCAGTGTTTACACATACTGGTAGTTCGCTTATCCACTAATTTTCCTTCCGCGGCTTGGCAATATAAAAAAGTCCATGCGGATGTTCCGCCTTTGATTTTTCTTCTTTTTGCAATTTGAGTCTAGTTTTTTTTCTTGTCCTTTTTATTCAAAAGTAATTTCTCACACGCCAAAGCTTTAGGTGTTGTTTACTGCGTCTTCTTTTTTGTGCACTCTCGGTAAACTTTGCAAGAATAAGGGATAAAGTGGGGAAAAAGTATCTGTAAAAGACTAGAAGACTTGAGATATGGCACCGCATGAGGCCCATACCACCGAAGATGTGCAGGCAGTGCACAAGGATGAGCGGTACGATATGCGGTTTCCCAGCTATCTGGGCTTTTGGAAGCGGTCGGTTCCGGGCCTGGACGAAGCACCGCGCTTTGACATGTACGATGAACCGCACTTGAAGCGGCGGAAGCAGATTCTGGGAGACCACCCGGAAATCGAGGACCTGTATGGCTACGACACCAACACGATATGGATCACCATATCGACAGTGTGCATGCAAATGAGCCTGGCGTACCTGTTTGGCCGTGTGCTGACCGACTGGAACTGGACAATGGTGCTGGTAGCTTACGCCATTGGCGGCTCGTTTTCCACGCAAATTGGAATTATTTTCCACGAGTTCACCCACAATCTGTGTGCAGCAACGTCACTGCAGAATCGCTGGGTGGGCAACATAGGCAATATCCCGCTGCTGGTTCCTTTGGCCCAGTCTTTCCGTCGGTACCATTTGGAGCACCATACTTATCAGGGCGTTTACGGATTTGATCCTGATTTGCCGCTGGAATGGGAAATCCGTCTGATTGGAAATAACCCTGTAAACAAGTTCTTCTGGTTGATCATCTACGGTGTCATGTACATTGGGCGCGGTCTAGCGCAGCAGAAGCAGCTGACGCGCTGGGAGCTGTACAACTGGGCATGGACCATTGGCTGCGATGTGGTAATTTACTACACGTGTGGTTTGCGCGGCATGCTGTATCTGATGCTGTCGGTCTTTTTGGGCTTTGGGCTTCATCCAGGAGCAGCGCATTTCATCCAGGAACACTACACGTTCCGCGATGGCCAGGAAACTTACTCGTACTACGGCTCGGGCAACTTCTTTTGGCTCAACATCGGGTACCACAATGAGCACCACGACTTCCCCCTGGTGCCCTGGACCAAGCTGCCCGACATCAAGCGCATTGCGCCCGAATACTACGACCACTTGGCGTACCATACGTCGTGGTGTGCTGTGCTCTACATGTTTGTTACGTCGTCTCTGCTGGCACCTCAATCTCGGGTAGTGCGCACGCTGGATGCTCACCGGTATGCTCGCAAGAACCTCAAGGTGCCTTCTCCAGACGAGACTGAGGGCCTGGCCTCGGCTAAATCCGAGTTTGCCAAGCGGATGAAGAAGGCAGCTGAAATGTCCATGGAAAAGGTTCGTGCACAGCGCATTGTCGGTGCCCAATGATTCTACGCTTCAAGCTAAAGCGCTTCTGTTATTTTTCTCGCTTCTCTTTCTCCCAAACTGGGGATATTCGAAAAAAAAATATTTAAATTTCGACTCCCTGCTCTCCCCTCAAATCCACGAATGTTCTTATTTTTCGTTATGTTTGCTATAAATGTTGAGAATGATTACTACTCTTTTTTTTCTCGTTTTCAATCTGCAAAAAGTAATTACTAGTAGAATGCTGGAGCATCCATTTTCCTCTTCAGGTTTTCTTTATTTTCGATATTATACAGATCACTAGAAAGTAATGAAGCGGTCGGTTATTATAGCGCCTCTGGCTCTGCTTCTAGCCTCGCCAATGTACCACGTGCAGGCATTTGGCAAGGCTGTATCAATTCCATTGCAGCGCTCGTTTAACCGCAACAACAACATTTTGACCACACGGCGACAGGCACGAGCACGCTTGTCGCAAAACAGCAAGCAGATGATGCAGCTTGCACCGGATGTCGACTTTGACGAAGACACGCACGATGTCGAGCCTGACTTTGGCCAAGTGCGGCTAACCGACGCTACCGACACATACTATTATGGGGTAATATCGGTGGGTACGCCTAGCCAAAATTTTACCGTGACTTTTGATACAGGATCAGCCAACATGTGGATTCCTGGTGTACGTTGTACATCCAAGGCATGCTTACAGCATAACCGGTACGACCACGAGCTGTCTTCTACGTACCAGCCACTTAACGGGCAGTTTGCCATTCAGTATGGAACAGGCGAGGTACGTGGGTTTACTAGCCAGGACACGGTGCGAGTTGGTGGAATTACCATCAAGGACCAGCCGTTTGCTGAGACAATTAGCGAAGACGAGGTGTTTGAGTTGCCGGACACCGAATTTGACGGGCTATTTGGACTGGCGTTCAAGTCATTGGCATCTGGTGGGCTAGTGCCGCCAATGTCCAAGATGATCGAAGAGGCTTTGGTAGATGAGCCTGTCTTTGCCTTTGCGCTGTCGCAGGGGCATCGTTCATTTGGCGAGCTTTTGTTGGGTGGCTATAACGAGCTACACTACAAGGGCGACTTGCGCTGGATGCGAGTGATCCGCTCCAAGTACTGGCAAGTATCGATGGAAGGCATTTGGTATGGCGATGGCAAGTTCAATCTCTTGTCTCTAAGCAAGGACCAGGATGTAAGCAAAATGCCCTTGGACTTGATTGTGGCTAGCGAAACTGACGCCATCCCGACCGATACTTGGCATCAGGAAAAGGCCGATGAGGCCAAAGAAAAGGCCCGTATAAAGGCTCGCAAGAAGGCCAAGGAAGGAGATTATGATATGGATTTGGATGAAAAACGTCGCCATCCGCCTAAAGACGCGTCGCCTAAGATCAAAAAGCTGCTGCCTACCCAGTCCAACGACGCTCCAGAGACTTCAGCTATCATGGATACCGGTACGTCGTTTTTGCTCGGCGATCCCAACTCCATCAAGCTGATTAGCCGCATCATCGGTGCTGACTTCCGTACCGGTGACATGTCCTGTGCTCATTTGAGCGATTTGAAGTCGTTTTGGATCTCTCTGGGCGGCTTCAAGTTTGAAATTGCTCCAGAGCATTACGTTTACCGCGATCCTGTCAAGAAAACGTGCAGCTCCGCATGGGTCCCATCCTATGACAGTCCCTTCTGGGTGCTGGGAGATTCCTTCTTGCGTGCATACTATGCTGTCTTTGATATGAAGGAAAAGAAGATCGGTCTGGCTCCCATTAACATGCCGCTTAGACACTTTTAATTATTGAGAAACTTGCTAATATACACTATTGTGATACTACAAGTTCAGATGCTGCTTCAACCAATATGGCATCGTTTAAGCTATATATCTGTAAAGCAGCCTTATATTTGCTCTCTTGTTTTTGGTAAAGCCAAGCGTGGATTTTGATAAAGCTACCAGTACGAATGGGCTTCCGATAGTCCATATTAAGCGTCTGCAAAACCACCTGCGCATCTCTTGGAGCATTGATGGCAGCAAGCAGGCTCGTTGTCGAGTTTGCAATAATTGTAGTCATTCCACCATGGATCAGACTTGGATGCCCATTAACGTTTTCATTCACATAGTCGATAGCTGTAATCATTGGCGTTGCAAACTGGCTGCTGGGCATCTGCTGTGTGGCTGGAAGCTTGGCCTTATCTAGCTGCCGAATAAAGCTCTCAATGGCGTTGCCATTCCAACCAAATACAAGCGGACTCACTTTGCTAATTTCTGCGTAGCCAAAATGGTTATCGCAGCTTTTCACATGGCCCAAGACTGCTTGTATATCAACCATGCTACATGCTGAGCTATTCCGAAGCGCTTCCACTGCGGGCAGCGTCAGGCGTTCGCCAATTATGTCAGAAACTGTGCTACGGTGGACCAGGTTAAACGCCTGCTTGCAAAGCATCGCTGTAGTAGCTGCTGCGGCTTTAATCATGCTGTTCCTTACTGAAGATAAAAGAAAATCTAAAGAGACTGAGAAGGCCGGAATCCAAAAGTAATCAGAAAATCACCAAGATTTTTTTTTGTGAAATTATCTCTTCTTTGCTTTTCATATTTTCTTAAATCTATAGACCATGCACGCGGTGTCTCGCGCATTAGCGCTCAAAACTTCCCTGCGTCGCGTAGCTACTTTGCAGACTGGCGCACGGTTTCAGTCCACGTACAAAAAGCCGGCTACGGGCGTAAACCCTGCCTACGATGAAGCACTGAAGGTGATCGAGGCTTACTCGGCTAAGAAGGCAGCAGAGGCAGATGCGGCAGCAGCCGAACTCAAGCGGGCGCAAGAGTCTCAAGCTGACGCCAAAGTGATAAGCGAGCTGAAGCAAAAGTGGTTCCAGTTGGCTGCTGAATCACGGATCAACGATGGCGAGGTGTTGTGGAATGCGCGGCAAGGCAACTACGATTTGACACAGCCGGTCTATCAGCACTTGAAGCAGCAGGCCTGGCGTGGACGGCCATTGGAGATCCTGATGCAGCGGCTTTTGCAAATGTTTGTGTTGCCCGATATGCTTGATCCGCGAGCGTTTGGGATCCCTGATGCCCAGCTCAATATTGCGCTGCCTGAATCTGGGGTCATTGAGCCGGGCTCTATTGTGGATCCGTCGAATGTCCGCGAAAAGCCAGAAATTGAGCTGGTAAACTTCCATGATGAACCGCGGCTGCATACCATTGTTATGCTCGACTTGGATGAACCATACGAGGCCGAGCAGACATTCCGCGAGCAGTTTCATTGGGTGGTGACCAATGTCGCCTTTTCAAAGCTGCGGCCCAAGGCGGATATTGCTAGCGGCACCGAGCTGCTTCCGTACATTCCGCCGCATCCAGCACATGGCACGCCCAAGCATAGATATGTGGTGGTGGCGCTTGAACAAGGCAGCGATGGCCAAGAGCAGATGGGAGAGGTGCAAGTGTCTCGAGACATGACTTTACGCGACTTTATCAAGGAGAACAATCTTCGTCCTGTAAGCGCGTCTTTCTTCCGGTCATCGTGGAATGAGTCGGTGGATGAAGTGTATAGCGATGTGCTCAAGATGCCTTCGCCTAGATACGGACCTATGTCCAAAACGCCACAGCACATTGGCCCGGATGGCCGCGAAAAGTACGCTTATGCCAACTACTAGTGTGCGGACAGGTGCTATGGCATTTGCAATATGATGCGAGTCTTCATTGTTTCTGTCGATTTTTCGTTTGTTTGGTGAGGGACGTGGTGATTGCTTCAGAGAGCCACTTTGAAATAAATAAGGCGCTGTCCAGCAGTGCTACCTTGACTACCTTTTTTTTCACTGCTTCAACTCCCTTGATAACGCTGATAACTCCCTTCTTTATTTGGTTATTGTGATAATCGCGCTTGGGGAAGGGAGGACAAAATAACAAGCTGGTGCCAAGTAACCTCCGCTCTCAACCCAATAAAGCTGTGCACAGGCAATTGTTCCACAACAAGCAACACAAACCATACTCTGTGCACCCTCCCCTCCTCCGCTCTGCCTATTTTCATTGGTAACGGGACATTGGGGAACTGGATTTTTTTTTCCATCTCTTTATTTTCGTTTTTACACGCTTCTTGTTTGCCTTTTCTTTTTAATTGGAGAGATTGACAATGGACAAAATTAGACGCTACTTTCCCAGCGGGGACGAGTACGTCACCGAGGATGCTCTCAAGAACCTGCGCAACTACAAGTACCGTGCCGTTGACAAGTCGTTCCTGACAAAGTATCTGTACCGACACTACTGGGAATGGGCTGTAACGCTGTTTCCGCGCTGGATGGCGTAAGTATCACATATATATATGCGCATGCGTGCTAATCTGTCCATCCTCCCAACATACAGCTAAGCAAGCAACTCTTCATTTTGTAGACCCAACCTTATTACACTCACTGGACTGAGTTTTGAGGTATTCGATGTGCTGCTGGTGCTGCTTATAATGCCTGATCTGGAAGGTCCGGGCCCTTCGTGGCTGTACTTTGCCTTTGGCATTGGTATGTGGCTGTACTCGACCTTTGACAATGTTGATGGCAAGCAAGCGAGAAGAACCGGCACATCCAGCCCTTTGGGCGAGCTGTTTGATCACGGCTGCGATGCGCTCAACTGCACGATTGCGGGTATTGTCGAAGCATCTGCCTTTGGATGTGGCATTTCGTGGCAGACCATAACTATTATCTTCTTTACCACAATGACGTTCTTCTTTTCGACTTGGGAAGAGTATCATACGGGGGTTCTCTATCTAGGCTACATCAATGGCCCAACTGAAATTCTGACGTTTGCTGTGCTGGCATGCTTTGCGTCGGGGATCTGGGGTCCGGGCATCTGGCATGTTCCAGCTTCGCAGGGGCTGCCGCTTATTGGCAGTCTATTCCCGGCCACATGGGAGCTGATGGACGCGATGCTGGCGGTGACTTTTGTGGCCATGCTGTTTGGCCACTGCATGGTGTGCTGCTGGAACGTTTACTCTGCGTGCAAGGAACAAAACCGCAGTTTCCTGGCTACGCTGCCGCAAATCACCCAGTATGTTGCGTTCTCTGCTAGCTGCTACATCTGGCTGCGCAACTCGACCACGATCCTCACCAACAACCACTTGGTTCTTTTCCTAATCACAGCAGGCACTGCTTTCGGTCGCATTGTGGTAAGTACTGGCATTTTTTTGGATTTCTGCATTGCTTCTGAGAGTCAAGGTAGATTACTGATAGCACTAATTGCGAATGTAGAGCAAAATTATCCTGGCGCATCTTACCGAGATGCCCTTCCCGAGCTACACAGTGCAAATGGTTCCGCTGGCTGTGGGCGCTGCGTTCTCATGGCTGGGTCTGTTTACGCCGCGTACCGAGCTGGCATTCCTTGTAATTTCGGCCATGTTTGTTGTTGTTGCTTATCTGCACTGGGCGCTGGTCGTCATCGAGCGTTTCTGCGAGTTCCTGGGCATCAACTGCCTAAGCATTAGACCACGTAAGCATCACGAAAAAACTCAGTGAGCCATTTTTTTGCTCGTATCATTCTCTTTCTCTCATATTTTGTACATTTCTAATAATGGCGAACTGAGGAGGATACCAATCCCCAAATATGCAACTTTTGCGGTATTTATGCTGTTGGCACTTTCAGGAGCTTGCTGTTAACATTCTTGATTGTTCTCTGTAGAGCCTGATATCGAGCGCCCAGAGCTAGATGGCTCATAAGAGATTTTTTTTCTAGAATTCATTTTTTTCCTTCTTGCAAATGAATTTTGCCAATATATTTTTGCATAGAATATACTCAGTTGCGCACAGTAGTGCAGCGGCTAGCGGGCAGTCCACTCCAAACCGGCAGAGCAGTGGGTTTCTGTCGCCTAACAGTGTGAGTCTGGTAACAGCGCCTTTATCTCCTACCTCTGCGCCTAAATCGCCAGGGAAGCCCACAGACCTGTGGATCTCGCCGACAAAGTCTAAACAGAAGAGCAAAGGAACCTCAGAAGGCAATTTACAGGATGCACTTGTAAATATGAAGAAGGCACAGAAGCTGGCCAAGAAGGACCCAGCGGTTGCAGCCACGGTGCTATGGAAAGTATCCAGGGATATTGCACGGTATCCTAAGCAGAAGTCTAATTTGGAATCGGCACTGTCAACTACGCAGCGCTGCTTATACGACATGGCGGATCTGCCAGAGCTACGGGGCGACAAAGAGTCGGGCTCGCTGTGGTCTGCACGGTTATTACTTAAAACGATATTGGAGTGCGACTTGGCTGTTGCACGGTTATTGTGGTTGGATAATAAGCAGCAAGCAGCCAGAAACTATATGGACGCACTTGCTCGATATCTGGGCATTGAGCCAAAGATATTCGACAAGCTTAAAGCGTGCAATTTGGAGTCTAAAGATCGAATGGCTCAAGAAGCCATTGCTGGATTGCCTCGCAAATTTTCCAAACAAGAAGACATTTTGCAAGCGCTCAATGCATTGGAAGAGGCTGCTAGTGCCCAGTTGGCAGCTCAGGACTCGGAGCGCGGATTAGTGCTGTATTTACTACGACATGCGTTTGCGCAAAAGAAGCAGCCGGAGGTTGCTTACCAAACCATAGCATCCCTGATATCCATGTTGCAAAAAATGGGCCTGGGTTATATGGCAAATGCCTGTGCAGTGCTTATTATAAAATACCATATGGATGAGCCGGATGCACATATGCAAATAGCTCACGCGGTTGTAAACTCAATTGAAGATGCGGATTTGGTGCAAGCAAGGCATTTGCTTGAAAAGTATAATTCTCAGTTCACAGAGCCATGGTCACAGTTTATTGACATGTTTGTATCCAAACTGGTTATTGCCGACGTTGAATGGATGTGCAACTGCGCTTATACAGAGTGGAGTCATATATATCAAGATCGTGATGTTTATAAGCTAATTGACACAGCCATAGCCAAGCAGCTAGGTGATTTTTGCATTCAAGAGGTATTGTAACTACTTCATCTTGGCTAGGCCGATCCGGTGGTCCTTGATATTGTAGACCGTATAGTGCGACTGCAAAAAGGGGATGCCCATTACCCAGAGATATTCGCTGACAGGCATCCATTGGACCTCGCAGATGCCTGTGGCCGGGTCATGGAAAATATATTCCTCAGGGTTCATCGAGAACCGCTTCCCGCCGATTACAAAATGGAACGGCTTTAGCGAAGCTACTGCCGAACACGGAATCTCACCTGAAAGCGGGTTGGCGCCAATTCTCGTGCTCATTGCTGCTAGCGAAAATGGGTCACCGTAAATCAACGAACTGCCAGTATCCAAAAGCGCCTTGCGACTGGCACGCGCCTTTTCTTGAGGAGTGAGCGAGCCACTTTCGGCGTTGATTTTGTCGGCGCCGTAAAGATAGTTTTGCGGCTCATCGCCATAGAAGATGCCCTCCATAGTGGTGGCCCAAAATATGTTTCCATAGACGTCTATCCAGTCTAGCTGGCTAGAATATGACATGTCGTAGGTACCAAAAGTTATCTCGCCGTTGCCGCGCTCACTGCCTCGGAATAGCTTAATGCCAAATAGCGGTTCTTTGAGCTTGTTTTCTTCCAGCATGGTATCGACAGGCGAACGGACATTGCCTTCAGCACCTCCAGTGAATCCCAACCCAAACAAGCCGTCAAACTGACTACGTGGTAGCTCAAAAGTCTTGTCTTCCAAGCTAGTTGCAGCAAACGACTGGTTTTGCAGCACCAGTGAGCCTGCCACCTGCACTGTATCTGTGCCTATGTCGCCAGCAATAAACCCTGTGCCATACTGAATCTGTATTTTCTGGGTACTGGCCAAATATGTTGTTGAGTGCGACTGGTTAAACCGCCGATGCTCATTGCAGGCATTTGACGGGCACATATCTCCTGGAACCCAGATATTGGATGATCCGGTATCAAACACCACCGAGAACTTTTGTGGTGGATTGCCGATGCCAATATACCCGTAGTAGTAATAGTCTTTTACATTGGTTAGTATGGCGGTATTGTTGGAAAGCGGCTTCTCAGCAAAGCTTTTCATTCGACGACTACGTTCCATTCGCCGCTTGCGCTTGGACTCGGGATCAAGACCGTTTTTCAAGTATAAAGGTATGGTAAAGCCACCTTGAGTTTCCTCGCCATATGTGAAATGGTTCTTGGCTCCGGTTTGGCCAATGACCGACCAGTCATCGGAATCTACCATATCGTCATCCTCAAGTTTAACAGCTGCTGAGGCAGCAAGCTGCACAACTGCAAGCAGCGCGATAGGAGTCAACTTCATTTAACCGTGTAGTCTGCTTTGTGCGTATTTATGCGCACCTATTTGTGTTTAATTTAAAAATATATAGTTGGTCTAGCTAGGTTCTTTTGTGCTTTAAAATATGTATATCTGCATTCTATATAAAAAAATTATTCATGTACCTCTCCTATAGTGCTTTTAGAATAAAAATGCAACTGTTACAAATTAATGCCACCCTGCTAGCCACGCGATTCTTTGAACAGAAAATAAATGGATATATTAAACACATGCTATAACGCTTTGCTTATTCCATTGAATACTCTTATCTTTAATCACCGCAGCTAAATACAATGTGCTGGTAAATGAAAGAAGGGGGGAATTACATGCTTGCTAATATATTTGTTTCTCAGCACTTATTGATCAAGCTACAGAACATTCCACTTTATGCAAGTGCCTTAAAAAGCTAACACCATGCGTTTTCTTGGCAAATTTATCTTTAATCCGGCAATGTGGCAATAGGTGTGGAGAATGCTTCAATTTAACCCCATATACCCACATGGCACTGCATCTCTTCCCCGCATAAAAACAATATTAATATGCTGTACTGATGTGGGAACTTATTGGGAAAACCCGCGGTTTTCTCGAAATCTGCTAAGCAAACGATCGTGTGTTATTTTAGGGTTCTCTACAAGCGGTGTTATGAGAAATAATCCAAAATTTACTTGAACTTTCTGCTGTTTTAGCTGTAAACTCTGTCTGCAATAATTTATATAATTTGCTTTTATGTAGCTTTTCCTGAATCGCTTTGGCTTCATCTATGGGACATGTGGCTAAAAATTATTTATTTAATAGATGAGCACACATATGGTATATAACGCATAATTCCCAATGGTATGATTTAGTGCTGAGAATCTTATTTTTATTTTTAGTAACATAAACTATTCAAAGCAGCAATGCAAGTATACATTTAAATACCTTGTCGTATATACTTTGGTATTCCGTTGATTAGTTATAACCCATACTATAAATAAAAATTGCAATTCCTTAGTAATATGGTAATATGGCAATGTTTAATTTTTAGGGCCACTGCCACCACCTGGCACAGGGCGAGGTGACATGGGTGGAGTAGGATAAGAATTAGGATTGCTAGTTTGCATTTTATTGGGAATGAAATATATGAGCTAGAAAATGAGAGGGCTGTACTACTTTCTTAAATACCTACGCCAGAACTGAACGGTTTTCTTACTTTGACATGACGCATTGGCCAAATATTGTCTCGGACATTAATATATTTTTATTAAATGTAAATAACATAGCGTAAAGACTAAATTATTCTACTGCGTGCAAAAAACCGGAATTGGCGTTGTTTTCTGCTCTGACATAAGCTTGTGGACGATGCGATTGACCAAAATGTTGGCTTGGATTAATACATCTAAATTAAAGCCCAAAAGAAAATGCATAGTGGGAGAAGTCTCGGATATAGAAAGTCGCAAAGTAAGCTTGCATGTAATGGCCAAAGACGCCTTGTTTGCCAGGTATGGAAATACTCCAAGGAACAATACTGGAAATTCTAAAAAGCGCATAATTACTTATCACTTGTATTCGGTTCAGGGGGAGGGGATAGTGAAGAGCAATCACTATAGTTGCTGCTTTCTTTAAGCTCTTTTCTGTATTTTTTATTTTTATTTTTACTCCATTTATAGGGAGTAGTTTTTTTTTTATTTTGACAAAGTGAGGCAACAATGCCGGAAGGAAGAGTGGTTGGGCAAGAAACTTTGCCTGGCAAGGCTGCGCTTCCAGAAAAAACGCTTCGTCGAGTATCGCAATTTCACCGTAACGAATTAGCAAATGACACTTGGGAAGCACTACCGATAGATATTCCCCAGAGAACTACGAGTAAAACGACCAACAATGTAACGAAACATATGGGCGGACAGCCAGATACTGCCACGCCAGACTCCATGGTACTTGACCGGATGCAGGAGCTGGAATACGCCATTGCGTCGGTAAAGTCCTCGCTTGACTATCACGCGTCCTCATACTATTCGGTTGCAACGCAGATAGCCGAACTTAACGCGCGTATTGGGCGAATGAAAGTCGGGGACAAGTCCTCTGATCTCGAGGTCCCTTCATTGGAGACTGAACATGATGCACAGGCTGATGACTTTTGTCTGGGCCAGTCAGATGATACTGCCACGAGTATACACGCGAGTAACGCGCCGGTTGGCTTGTCAAAGGCAGCCGAGCTTGAAAAGAGCGCTGCCAGCGACTGCGCAGAGCAGGATGACCAGTATTCGCGCATTCAGCAGATGATCAACTCGCTGATACAAGATGCCGACTCTGCACTTAACTCAAAGCCAGCCGATATCCGCCATAGTCAGCTGCATCTGGATGCACAGGCTACCCCTACGAAGAGCCAGAACCCAACTGGCGGTTATCGAAAGAGACCGCAATCTGCGTCCAGAGCAGTACATTCGGCGCCCCGTCCTAGGTCGCGTGGTGACCACTCGCTACGTGCTCCGCCAGTATTCCGGCCATCGTCGGCTCTAAGCATGTCCAGGTCACGGCGCAAGACCAAACTGGTTTCGCAACCGCAGCCTATACATGACCCCACTGAAGCAGACGCCGAGTCCGACAGCGACGTGGTTACCAGATACCGCCCACCAAGAAGCCATTTGCGTAGCTTCCGGCCCTCATCAGCCAGATCACGACGCAAAAGCTCGGGACACTATAGCGACTGGCATCCAGCTGATCGCTATCGCTCAGACACTATAGAGTCGTGTTTATCCAACTCGGAAACCTGCGTGTCGAGTGGGAATAGAGCGTCAAGGGAATTCGAGTTGCTGGATGAGCATTGTGGCTGTATGGATACATGTACGCCCACGCAACCCATGCATGAGTTTCCGTGCCTGGATGCTTATGATGTACAGCGGTATGGCTCGATTCGGGATAATGAACAGCTACAGTCGGTCTCTGCCTTGGATGTCTATCGCAATGAACGCGCTGCTGCATATCCTTGCCAGCAAGACTCGGTAAGTGTGTGTTATTTTGGCAGAGAACGAAGCAACACGTATGCCAGCGAAGCATCACCTACAACAAAGGCCTATGACTTTGGTGATACCTCTATGGTATTGAACGAACCACAGTATGATTTACATGGCTCAGGCTCGGTACCTCATACCCGAGACCGCCATATGAGACGTCGAATGACCAGCAGCGGCTATAGAGCAGATTATGATGCCACTTGTATTCAGCCAAAGCATCTATCTACTGGTATGGATGGCCGCGGACGAAACGAAAGATCGCTGACGCTGTCAAGCAATATTGGCCGTAGACGGCAGCAGCACACAGAGGTAGTTGCAGCGACACAAAGCTATGGACTACTGAACATGATCAGCCTGCTATACTGGACATTGCTATTTACATTGGGCGCGCTTATGCTCGACTCATTTGTATGCCAGGTTGCAGGTAAACGAGTGATGGGTGCGGTAGATAAGATATCTGTGGAAGCGGATATTTCTGATGAGGATTATGAAAACACTCATGATACAGAAACCAAGAACAAGCTGGCAACTAAAGTTGGCAGGCTTGTCCGTTGGTACATGGAAGAGCCTGTTCCGGATCACTCACACAAACTTTAACGTTTAACACCTCAATAGGCATAGTATTTTTCTTAGTATATTAATGGAGATGTAGGCATCTGCTGCTCGCTACGGTGTGAACGCTGTCTAGGTTTGGCTTTGGGCTTTAATGTAGATTTTACTACTTTCATCATCGATGTTAGTTTGCGACTAGGCTTAGCTTTTGCCAATGCCAACGGTTTTGACCGAACCGGTTGGCGTCTAGATGGCCGAGCTGTGCAAGGCTGTTTCAAAATACTCGGCTTAGTGTGTGCCTTGCATGGGCATATGGTGCATTTAGCTGTAGATTCACCAGGTGTTTTGCAAACACCATCTGCTATGGGCAGCATGCTGATGGCCTGATCGGCGTCGCCAGCTATATAGTAGTCGAACACATCGTCCCAGCCCCGAGGCGGCTCATCGCGGTTAATATAAATGGCCTTGCCAGCACCAGCACGTTTCGTACGATCAGAACTGTCATGTACGCAACGGGACATCTCCTTAATCATACGTTTAATTCCAGGAATCTTCAACGAAGTACCAATAACGATCAACAGATCAGGCCGCCGCTTCAAGTCATACTCGCTCAAAGATCCAATCAACTCCTAAGAAAATGTGCACAGAAAAAAAAAAGTGGTTTAGACAGGGGGGACTTTTTAGATAATACGAAACGCAGTAATCCAAACTCCACACATTACAAAAAAAGGTTTCACAGAGAAATAACTTACGCTTTGAGGGTGGGCTTCATTGTACAGTACAATGTCAGGACGAAGCACGCCGGCAGTGACAGAGCGTTTGCCCACAATGTCCCGGATAGCTTCGATTTCCTTGCAACGCGGACAAGCCGGGGGAGTCCCCTCACAAAACTCCTGGGCGAGTTGCTGAGTAAACGGGTACTTTGTATGACATATCGTGCAGACAACATTGTCCAAGTCGCCATGAAGCTGAACCGCCCTGGTGAACTTTTTATCCAACGTAGTCTGTCTACGTCTAGAACCCCCACTATCTTTGGAGGGTTCGGTCTGGCAGCACTCCTTTGAGGTCCGCTGAAAGGAGGTTTCCAGCCCAATGCGCTTTTCTAGCGAGTCAATGTTTTGTGTATAGCAGCGTAGTAGCTTGCCGTTTTCGTCCAGCCGTTTGATAAACTCGTGGGTGGGCGTGCAGGTTGCTTGGCTGACCAGGTTGCGCAATTCGCCCATAAAGTTGTAGAACAAGCCCACCATATCCGGGCAATGGAACAGTGTGGCGTCGAATAGGTCCCGGCCGCTGGAGACCGACGATGGATACTTTTGTTTGAGCTGCTGGAACAGTCCGTCGGGCGAACGGAAGTCGGGTATTCCTGACGATACTGAGATTCCAGCGCCGGTTATAATGATGCAGCGCTGGCATGCTTGCACCGCACGACGGACCTCGGCCAAACAGCATGCCGCCTCACTGTCTGCCGTTTCCTCAAGGTCGCTGAGTATCAGGCGCTGCATCCCTTCCAATTCGAAATATGAAATATGAAAAAAAAAACAAAAATTGCACAAATGAAGAGAAAAGAAGGAAAAACATCTTAGAAATCGCACGTGAGCTGGATCAACGTATGCTATGGAAACTAGGTGTTTTTCTTGTAGTCGGCAGGCGACTGGTAGTCTTTCAGACCCCAGACTCCTCGTTTGGCACGTTTGGCCTCGGCTTCTATCCTCTGCAGCAGCTCCTTTTCCCCATCATACTGGGCACCACCGCCGGTATACAGGGACGCCATCCCTTTCCGGAGCATCTCGTGCGACGCATTCTTCTTGATGAGCCCCCATAGCTTGCGGTAGGTCACGGTGGCCACAATTCTGCCATACTGATCCTTAGCCAATGGCACAATGGTCACTCGCTTGTTCAGGACCTGGTCAGCCAGCAACTGCTTGGCTTCCTCGGACAGCGGCTGCGCTGGCTTGCCGAAATGCGACACTTCGGGGGCATCTACGGCAGACAGGCGAATGGATATGGTGTACTTTGAGTATCCGCGCTTTCGTTCTGGAGGCGGCTGGAACCAGCGGATAAGCGGGGTGTGGTAGAGCCGCAGGGTGTCGCCGTCAGAGACGTCGATGACATAGCCCCGCAGCTTCTTGCGCGACTTTATTGCGCTTTCAGGGACGTCTGCCCCCGTCGGATACCGCCGAAACATCAAGTAGAGTCCTAAGGCTATGCCGCTTGTGACCCCCAGATAAATAGCCGCCTTGCCGTACAAGCTGAACCGTTCGGAAATGTCAAGCTGCGATGTGTCTTTAGAGTTGCCGCTATTGGGCATCTAAAAACGAATTAAGGAAAAAAGAATATGAATAAACGCTCTCAGTCATCCCAGAATTAGATTATTCCACAAAACTGGTCCGCTTTCTTTGAATCGTTTTTCCCCTTCTTTTTCTATTTTTAATCATCAATCCGCCTTTCCCTTTCCTTTTATTCTGCTTTGTCCATTTCCCGCTTCTTCTAAGAAAAACTCTCGGCTGTTATGAAAGTGAAGGTGATAATGTGCCAGGCGCTGCTAGCAGCAGCCGCAGGTGCCCATGCACCGCATATGCATAGAAGGGAGCTAGACAATATTGCACCTTCGCCGGTTCCAACTGTGGCTGGCCGCAGTGGCCATGTGCAGCACCGGCGCGATATTTTTGGCAACCTAATGAACATCCTCAACCCTGGCCGCCAAGGCGATGCCAGCCAGTCTGACAACGCCAACTCTGACAACGAAGACGACAACGACAACGACAACGACAACGAAGATAACAGCAGCGGCGGAAACAACAGCAGCGGCGGAAACAACAACAGCAGCGACGGCGGAGACAGCAACAGCAGCAGCGGCGGAGGCAGCAGCCAGCCATCTAGCGATAACCCGCCGGATGACTCGACATCGCCGCCAGAGCCATCGTCCAGCAGCAGAGATGAGCCGTCTAGCAGCAGCAGCAGAGAGTCCTCGTCTTCCGAGCGGCCCTCGTCGCCCGAGCCGTCGTCTTCAGAAACACCGTCAGAGACGCCCTCGTCTTCCGAGTCGCCGTCGCCCACGCCCGAGAGCGAGTCGTCCAAATCAATGGAGGTGGTGACAGTAACACGGCCGGGTGTCACAAAAACAACCATGGTGGGTCCAGCACCCACCATCGACCAGGTCAACGGCGACAAGGCCGATGTGGGTGCGTCCGGAAATCAAACCTCTATTATTGTGGCAACAGTGGTAACTGCCGTGGCGCTGCTGCTGTGCACCGTGCTGTATTACCTGTACCGTCGCCGCAGAAAGCTGCTGGAGCACAGAGAAGACGACTTCTTCACCAAGAGCGCCCCGTCGCCGCCCCGTGGCGACAACACTATCTCCACCACGTCGCCATTCATTCCTCCAGGCCAGCCCTCAGGCGATGGCTACATGCCCGAGGGCGCCTATGCTGCCGGCGCCATGCCCATGAGCCGCCACACTGACGAGACATTCCGGTCGCAAACCTCTGCCAACGACAGCACCCACCTGCTGGCTCAGCAGCAGCCGCTGCGCCAGAACTCGCCGCCCTTTGCGCAGCCCGTGGGCCGCTTCCACCAGCAGATGTCCCAGGCTCCGGTGTCGCAGCCTCCGCCGGTACCGGGAGCTGCATCCAATCGGTTTACTGCCCAGCCAGTGTTCAATCCTCGTGCCAATCCCGCGCACTCGACTGCGCCACCGGCACAGCAGCAGTACGCAATTCCGCGCCCTCCAATCCTGCAGCAGCAGCAGCACAGCGTCTTTTCTCCTCAGATGCATGCAAGCAACCACGGTGCCGGCTACATGAACTGAGAAAGCACAAAGTTCTACTGCTTGTTTCTTGAGGAAAAAAAGTAGATATTGGCATTCGTTGAATGCCGCTTCCTCTTGTGTAAAACTGCGTTTTGATTATACAGAGAACGTTTCTTTTTGTGTATTGTTTTCTTGCCAAATAATAACCCTGTCCAAAAGACCGCCTTTATCGCTTTCTAGTGAAACCCCATGCCTGTTCGCGAGAAAAACAGATTTGTCAAATCCGGATTAGGACAGTTGGCAGCTTCGCGTTTGAGCTGTGCTTGAGGAATCCACTTGCGGATGTTTTCTATTCGCGATTCAGTCGATGGGTGGGTGTTGAGTAGCTGCGGCGGTTCCATTAGAGCTGCGTTCTTCATGCGCTGCCACAGCTCCACGGCCTTCTGCGGATCGTAGCATGCCATAGCCATAAAGTTTAGCCCTATTTCGTCGGCTTCCTGCTCGCACTGTCGGCTGTTTGGCAGCTCCAGCAGCAGATTGGACATAGATCGGCCGAACTGGGCCATTGTAGGGTCTATAAATATCGCTACCAACGTATACAGAACGCTTATCAGCTTGCTCTTTGACAGCTTTTCTGCCGAGTGCCGTGCGTATTGGTGGGCAATTTCATGTGCCAGCACTGTTGCCAGTCCATCTTCTGTCTCTGCCAGCGGTAGCAGCCCGCTGAATACAAAGATCTTGCCGCCTGGAAGCACGAATGCGTTCTTCTCTGGCGAATGAATCACATGTACTTCCCAGTTGCCAGGCAAGTTGGCAGCCTGGATGATCCGATGTGCTACTCGCCGTACAAATGCATCTGTCGGATGGTTTTTTGGAACCAGTCTCCCATTGTACTGTGCCATTGTTTGCGCATATGCGGTTAGCCCCAGATTGGTTTCTTCCTGGGGCGTAATGGCTATAAATCGCTTGCGACCAGTCGGCGAGTCTTCTAAATGTGTTTGGTAGTAGATGGTGCCACCCACGCCGGCTGTTCCTGCACAGTACCAGAAACCCCGCGTTTGCCATATGGGCGGCAGCTGGTTGCTGTTGTTGAATCGCTGGTAGCGTCTGTTGTGCAGCATGCGGGATCCTCGACGGCCCAGCGACGAAAGACGGCGCAGCGGAAACATATCTATCGGGGGGGTGTTGCTTACGAATAATATAGTGGAGAAACAAAAAGAGAAGTTTCCTGAAGGGAGTGTCCAGCCCAGATTAATTTCTGCATTTGCTCAGCACGCGATCAGCCAAAGATGGTGTTTGCTGTGGCTTTGTTCAAAGCAAAGCAGAAATATTTGGCACTATTTCGGCTTCTTCAGTTCCTTTTTATATCGCACTGCGTGTATGAAGACGCGCGCTTTTTATGTTCGCCTGGCACCTCGTATCGCCCAGAGATAACTTGTATTGGACTTTGGGAGTGTGTAACTTGTGAGTGCTACTGCGATGGACGGCAAGTTTACGTTTCGAGCGACCGAAGGGGACACACATGGCGGGTTCATGGCGGGGTGGGAGTCTCCACATACGCACAGGTCGGCAGAAACTGCAACTGTAGGCGACAGGCAGTCACTACTGGCAAACGATGACGACGACTACGGCAGCATACCGGCACCAAAAGACGGCGTGCTGCAAGCTGGTACCAGCCACTACCATGTCCACCACCACTACCACTACCACGTCAGCAGACTTGGCTCGTCAGCGGCGCCAACAAATACACGAAGACGCCACGCACCGCCAGCATCCACCAGCGAACATGTATATAGAGAGTCTGAAGGCGTAGGCTTGGAGCAGGATCCACTGACAATGTGGCACTCGGCAAACCCAAATGCCGGGGCCACGATAGGCCTATCCAGCGGATGGATGTCGGAGATTCTGAGCGCGCATGGCATCGGGCAGGAGTGGGCAACCCATGCGGAAGAGCGGGCACGCCGCCCTACAGCGTTGACGACATCATCGCTGCTTCCGGACGAAGATGAAGAGTTTGGGCGGTATAATCCTCATTGGGACGATATGATGACGTTTCGGCAAATTCGAGTGCGGCGCGAACGTGCATGGTCGGCGGCATCGGATCCAGCGTCGGTAGGCGCAGCAGTGCGTGGCGAAGATCGGCAGCAGCTGTTGGAGCTGGCAACAACGGCAGTGGGGCGGTCGGTATGCTTGACACTGTTGCCGGTGGCAACGGTGGTGCTGTGGAGCGCCGTGCCATTGCGCACAGACATAGTGGAGAATGAAGAACGGCTGAACTTTTGGTTCTTTCTGCTGTTCTACTACGGCACGTACAATGCGGTGGCACTGGCCCTGGTGACGCAGATCTTCCGGGTGTACTCGCTGACCTGGTGGCCACGGGCAATGTCTGGACTGCTGGCCAATATAGCCTCGTGGCTGCTGACAACTGCGCTGGGCGCTTTTATTTACATGCTAGGCACCGGCATTGAGCGCAACCCGATGACATGGACGTTGCTGACGCTGCTGACGCTGCTGCTTCCGGTCGCAGTGTCGTTTGGCATTATCCAGCGCCACCATCGGCGCACTCGTTCGCGGCGCCGTGCAATCGATGCCGATGACGAACAGCGACCGCTGATGGCCACGTCGACAGAATGGCGCACGCCAGCGTCGTATCGGCGGTTTCTGTGGTTCTGCTCGTCGTTTCTGCTGTGGTACGCTGCTTTGGCAGCTGGCGAGCTTATGGCTTCTACGTTTATAGCTACATTGCCTCATACAACCGGAGACGAGTTCTTCTACGTCTATACTTGGATAGCCACCGTCAACGTGCTGTCGCTGGCTGCCGGCTGGGTAGTCAATGCAAAGATCCGGTCATGGCCCCTGCAGTACATTTACACGCTGTATTTCTTCACCACGTACTTTATATTCTACCGCAACCTGTTTGCACGGCTAGAGAACCCCGAGCAGGTGGTCTACCTGCAGCTGAGCGCATCTCTGTGGGTTGCGCTCATCTACCCCTTGCGTATGGCGCATTGGGTGTATCGGGTGCTGGCGTATATTTGTCGATGGGGAGAGGACTACCCTTACGAATCGTATGCTCGGCAACTGGGTCGTGCATTCTTTTTGCGTAATAAGGCAGAGAATGCCACCGTTTTAGGGTTTCTGTGCTGGGTCACTGTGCTGCACTATGGGCCTAACCGCCGCCATTACCCCTACTTTCGCTTTGAAAACGACATCGAGGATACTCGCTACGGGTATAGTTTGACGGTTAGGGCTTCTATTTATGCCTGGGCGAGCGAGTTTGTCGCTAGCCGCGTTGTCCGCTGCATCTTCCGCTATGTGTACGGGCAGAACATCAGCAACGAAGCAGTCTATGACTTTCGGCGGTATCCGCATGTGGTGGCAGCCCTGATCTTGGTTACCATTCACGTTTTGCAAAATATTTTATTCGCCATGATAAACTTAAACTTCACCTAAACCTTGTTGTACTGGGCAACCGCATCGTCATAACGCTGTGCCACGTCCTTCCAGTTGATAACACGCCAGATGTTCTTAAAATAGTCAGCCTTGACGTTGTTGTAGTCCAGATAATAAGCATGCTCCCAGGCATCAATGCCCAGCAACGGCACATGGCCCACAGACGCTGCCATATCCTGGTTGGCCGTGGTAATAACATCCAGCATGCCCTTTTCAGGATTGAAAGTCAGCCAGCTCCATCCAGATCCCTGGATCCCTGCCGCCTTGGCATTCATCAGGCTGCTCAGCTTGCTCAGCTCCCCAAACTGCCCCTCAATCGCCTTGCTCAACGCACATGAGTGCAGCTGGCCTCCGCCATTCTTCTCCCCTATAAGGTTCTTCCAGAATATTGTATGGTTGACGTGCCCCCCGCCATGGAACTTCAGCAGTGGCTGCAGGGCCACTTGCGCTTGTATGTCGTTGGCAGCTTGGGCCTCGTGCAGCTTCTCTTCGGCTGCGTTTAGTCCCGCCACGTAGGTGGCATGGTGTTTGTCGTGGTGAAGCTGCATTATCTTGGCTGAGATCACTGGTTCTAGCTCGTTGTAGTCGTAGTCCAGATCAGGAACCGTGTGCTTCTGACGCACCGCCGTTGCGCTTCCCAATGAACGCTTTCCGATCTGCTTGCTTGCTGCTGCCAAAGTAGTTCTCAGCATTTTTTTTCACTTGATCCAAAAACAAAGAGGAAAAGAAAAGGGAAAGAGATGATGTGCGCTCTTTTAAGCCCTCCTAATCTTTCGGACCAGGGGAATGCGGCTTAACTGACCAAACCTAACGTTTAAATCAAAGATCAATCGGAAAAGCCTAAAGAGATTAAGCTGGCGACCAGCTATTTCCAGAACCGCTGCCACTGTTCTGCTGATTCTGTCCATCAGAGCCACCCCGCTGATTGTCCCTCTTGCGCTCATCACTGCCACCCGCATTTGGACTGTATGAAGGACTGTATGATGGCGACGTAGGGGAATACGACGGGGACGCCGGACTGTAAGACGGAGACGTGGGCGAGTACGACGGAGACCCCGGGCTGTAAGACGGCGACGTCGGCGAGTACGACGGCGACGTCGGCGAATATGACAGAGAAGTTGGAGAGTATGACGGGGATGTCGGACTGTAAGACGGCGACGCTGGCGAGTACGACGGCGATGTCGGGCTATAAGAGGGAGACGCCGGCGAATATGAGGGCGACGTGGGACTATAAGACGGGGATGTCGGACTGTATGCCGGAGAAGTCGGGGAGTACAACGGCGACGTCGGCGAATATGAAGGAGATGTTGGAGAGTATGAAGGCGACGTCGGAGAGTAAGACGGAGAAGTCGGACTATAAGATGGCGACGCCGGGCTATAAGAAGGCGACGTTGGCGAGTACGACGGTGACGTCGGACTATAAGACGGCGAGGTCTGCCCATACCGCGGTGACATCGGCGAGTACGACGGAGATGTCGGAGAGTACTGCGGCGATGTTGGCGAGTACGACGGCGATGCCGCATTGTACGTGGGAGATGTAGGCGAATATGCCGGCGAAGCAGGCGAGTAAGGGCTTGCTCCGCTCCAGCCAGGCGACGTTGCGCCGCTCTCCACAATCGGCGAAAACATCGCATTGATGGGCGATCCAGGACCGCCACTGGCCAGATACTCGGGGCTGCGGCTGTCATATGGCGTCATCTGCGGCGTCATGCTGCCGCTTGGTCCTGGCGAGCCTGCCAGCATGTAGTCGGCAGCACCTACTGGCACACTGGCCAGCTCAAAGCCCTGCGCACGCGGATCTATGACGGCGTTGGCCAGCATCTCCTCGTCAAGCATCACGTCAAACGACCCAGTGCCCAGCGGCGCCAGCTGTCCCAGCAGAATGTTCTCTGCCACACCGCGGCAGTCGTCGACTGCGCCAATAGCTGCCGCGTCCATCAGAATCTCCACAGTCTCTTCAAACGTACACCGCATCAGCGCACCCGTGTCGGCGCGGTTGATGCCATGGCGTGTAATTGCTGTTAGCCGTCCTCGCGACGTCATCAGGTCCACTAGCAGTGCCAAGTGCCGGTAGTTCACATACGACCCGTCAAACTCAATGACGTTGCGTACTTCTCGCAAAATCGCCTCACGCGCAGCCTCGATGCCCAGCACCTCCCGCACCTCAATTGGGTGGTTAGAGTACGTGCGGCGCGCATCGACATGGTTCTGCCATAGCACATCGCGCAAATTGATTCCGTCTGTGTCAATTTGCCATCCTTTCTGTATCTGGAACTCTCCATTGGGCTTGACCAGGTTGCGCGACGACTCCACCAGGAACGTGCGACGCACGTTGGGGATGCCACGCAGCACCACATTACTCAGCATGCTCGCTTCAATCTTCTTCAAAAACTCGTCCTCCTGCATGTCCATATCCTCATCCGTCTCGTCCTTGCCCATGTCATCGCGGTTCACAATGCGGCACCGAATAACCATCTTCTCTGCATTGTCGTCGCTGCCAAACACTTGCAAGTCGCCCTTAAAGTCCTCGGCAATGCGCTCTACCACCTCGTTCACTGACAGCTTCTTGTCCACCATCTTGTTGCGGTTCAGCTCCAGACGCAGCAGCCACGGCGAAACTGCCTCCACCGGGAACCGTGCATCGGGAATTTCGTGGAACAGCTGCACAAACTCGCGGTCCTCGTCAATGATTGTGTCAGTCACATCCGGATCATACCAGATCTCAGACGCCGCTGTGATATGCGCCAGCGTCGTGTATTCAATCTCAACCTGCACATCTTTGACACGCTGCTGGTTTAAGAATGTCTCGTCGTCCAAGTACACGTGCATCATGGGGGTCTTGATGTTGGTCGCTACGTTGATCACTTCCTTGAGACGCGGCACTCCCAGCGTTACATTCTTTGAGCTCACACCTGCATGGTGGAATGTGTTGAGTGTCATTTGCGTTGCTGGCTCACCAATCGACTGTGCTGCCAGCACGCCCACCATTTCTCCCGGATTGACCTGGGCGCGCTTAAACCGCGTCTCAATTTCTGCCAGCAACCAGTCAAATGCCTCCTTGGTCAGATGATACATCTCAATGACCCGCTTGGCTGCCAAGTGCGCCCGCAGATGTATTTGGAACAGCAGTGTCGCGTTGTGCTGTGCCTCGACGCTAAGCGGATCATCGCCGCGAATCACCGGAATGCGACTTTCGGTCAGGGATTTTACCAAGTTCACCACCTCAACCGGGTTAAGGTTGGATGGTCGCCGCATGTCAATGTTGAATGTCTGCTGCGCAATCTTGATCAGCCGCTCAATATTCAGCGGCAGCGGCTTCTTGTCTTCGCCCGATGTCAGGATGAAATTGCGCATAATTTCGCGGTCTTCTTTCAACGTGGCAAATTCTTCATCCAGCACCCTTTGCACCGCCTCGTTGCCTTCAATATTGCGCAATATCGAAAACTCCAGCGAGCCCGGGCGGAAGATGGAGCCGTGGTCCATGACATTGACCCGGAACATCCGCTCAAATTCACTATGGCTTGGTTGAAGCGAGATAATTTTTTGGGTCTCAATAAAGCACCCGTCCATGCCATCTTCGCCATACACAAACTGAATGACCCGGCCTTGCGAGTTACGGATAGTGCCGTCATATTGGCACATAATATCCTCCAAGGCCTTGATCAAGCGGCGCTGGATGTACCCGGTCTCGGCTGTCTTTACAGCTGTATCAATCAGCCCCTCACGTCCACCCATTGCGTGGAAAAAGAACTCTTGCGGCGTCAGGCCACGCAAGTACGAGTTGCTAACAAACCCTTTGCTCTCGGGCGAGTAGTCGTCGCGCGTAAAGTGCGGAAGCGTGCGATATTGAAAGCCAAATGGAATTCGTTTGCCCTCAACATTCTGCTGTCCAACACAAGCTGCCATCTGAGAGATGTTGATTTGTGAGCCTTTGGATCCAGCCAGCGCCATCTGACGCACATTATTCGACTCACTAAGATTTTCCAGCACCTTTTTACCTGCGTCATCACGCGCCTTGTTCAATATCTGATTGACATTGGCTTCAAACGACTCTTTGATAGTCATGCCAGGCATACGCTCTAGTTGGTCGTTCTGTGCCATCTCAATAAACTCATCCACACGAGCATAGCTCTCGCTTGTGATGTTGCCTACGCTCATCATGGTCTGGTCATCCGCAACTGTATCTCCAATGCCCACGCTAAAGCTGTTGTGCACAAACCAGTTGTTGATCACCCGTTGCGTACCGTCAAAGAAGTGTCGCGTTGTCTCAGGACCAAACTCATTGAATATCGTATGTACCAGCCCGCCTTCCGAAGTACCCACTGTCTTTTTACACAACATTCCGCATACCAGCTCGCCATCCTGTACGCTCACTAAATGGTCTCCCGGCGAGGCCCATGTCTTTTCACCATCAGGAACGTTTTTGAAACTCACACAGTTGGTACCCTTGGGAATAACCATGCTGTATATCTGTTTGCCAGACCACAGCGGTTTGGGCTTTAGGATACATGGAATGGGGACTGTGCCATCCCAGTCCGGAAGCCACAGCATTAGCGTCATAACCATGTCTAGCGTCAACAGAGTGTCGCGCCGAGTGAATTTGCGAATAGCACACAGAGTGTCTTGCACAATACCCATCACTGGTTTGTTAGATTGAGGCGAGATGACCTGCTTGGGCACCATGCAGATTTCCTTAATCTCGGCCCGCGACTCTTCAGACTGTGGTACGTGCAAGTTCATTTCATCGCCATCAAAGTCAGCATTGTATGGCGAAGTTACCGACAGATTGAGCCGGAATGTAGAGTACGGCATGACCTTGACACGATGGCCCATCATGGACATCTTGTGCAGTGATGGCTGTCGATTAAAGATAATCACATCGTCATCCAACAGGTTACGCTCAACGCGATACCCGATCTGCAGCGGGAAATCGCCGCGCTGCCGGTTGTACTGCAGGTTGATTACCTCGCCATTATCACGAATCACGTATTTTGCGCCTGGGTATGCATCTTTGCCATTGCGCACATACTCTTGCAAACGGTCAATGTTGTATGGCGTGACGGTTTCAGGGTAAGTAAGATTGCGAGCAATGCTGCGCGGAACTCCCACCTGGTCAATGGAAATGTTGGGATCACCCGTAATAACCGTACGTGCCGAAAAGTCCACACGCTTGCCCATCAGGTTTCCACGCAACCGACCCTCCTTACCCTTGAGACGCGCGCGAATCGATTTGATTGGGCGCCCAGACTTTTGCAATGCCTGTGGAATGCCCTGAGAGTCGTTGTTCATAAACGTGGCTATATGGTACTGCAGCAGCGTGGTAAACTCGCTGATGACATGGCCTGGTGCGCCCTCGACAATGCACCGGTGTAGGCGCTCATTGGCCTTGATGATGTCGTTGAGCTTGAATGTCAAGTCATCCTCGCTGGGCCGCATCGCGTCCATTTGAATGCTTGGGCGCACTGCCATCGGCGGTACCGGCATTACCGAAAGCAGCATCCACTCAGGGCGCGCAAAGTACGGGTTGATGCCCAAGATCTCAGCATCCTGGTCAGAAATCTTCTTCAACGTCTGCAGCACCCGCTCAGCAGAAACCTCATCCTTTTCCGCTGCAACCTCCTCTGTGGCCGTTGACTTGTACTTGATAGTAATCTTCAGACCGTCCTTCTGGAATGTCGGCTGCCGTGCACCACATCCTGGCTTGGTCCGGTATTCATCGTTACCAATACCATTGACCACCCCAGCATCAGTCATATCTGCATCCTCAGGAGGCTTCTCACAGACATTTTGCTTCTTGCAGTACTCCCACACAAATTTGGCACGCATATTGGGATCGGGGATCTTTAGAAGCTGCTGGAAAGCATCTTTGCTGTAGTCTGCCTTGAGCTTGCCGCAGTTCCAGCACACGCACTCTAGGGTCTTTTTGACCTTGAGAATAAAGCCGATATGAAAAACGGGCTTGGCAAGATCAATGTACCCAAAGTGGCCTGGGCACTCGTTCATACTCTCACGACAGGTGTGGCACTTTACATTGCGGTCAATAGTACCCATACGCGGATCCAACAGGCCGTGGAGCTTGGGCTTGCCTTCCTCATCCCGAAGCTCGGGATTCTCAATCTTAACCACTGCCATGTTTCTCTAGATATATGCAGCAAAAGACATTAGCAGTATGCTCTTTTGGTGAGGACGGTGGTATGAATTAACTTACAAGATCATCGGGAGAAAATATTCCAAATTGCACATTCTTTACGCGGCGCATAGGCGCCGACGAATGAGCCAGCTTCAGATGGTACGCCATACTTCTGCTCGCAGTTGGGCCTGAATTTCCGCCTGTCTTGCAATCCGCTTTGGAAAATAAGGTGCGCGTTAATTAAAACAAACACAAGTAAACGCGCTTTGTTGTCAAATCTGTCCTTTCCACAAACGCGATTGAAGTGTAAAAACAAGACAAATAAGCAACAAAACAGCTGAATTGGACAACAAAGAAAGCAGAAACAAACACAATCTGCCTTTTTATTCCTAAATTCCAAGAGAAATAAAAAGCCTAAGCAAAATGACGGAGCAAGTGCTTTTTTTGGCGGCTAATTTTTGTTGATCGCTGCGGCCTGTGATTAGATGTTGCCTATTGGTTAATCCGTGTGGGATGCTGGCACCAGGTACCAGGCTGTGTATTGTCTACAAAAGCTAATATATCTCGTCGAATGGCCGTGTATCAGTGAAGCAGCTATCAAACACCTTGTTAACAGCAGCCTCAGCGTGCTTTCTGGACTTGCAGCTGGGATTAGCCAGCAACGACAGCACCGCCCGCCGCTTTACACACACCTGGTGGTGCTTGAAGAAGCCCACTTTGGCCCGCATAAACTCTTGGAACCATGAGCAGTCGCCGCTAAGACTGGCAGCCCGAATCTCTGCGCATGCATGGTGCTCCAGGTTGTACCAGTCGATATTGAAGTTTTGTTGATCGTACGCATGGATCATCTCGTGAGCCATAGTCGTTTCCAAATGCCATCTGTCAGCCAGCTTGTTGTAGCACAGCTGGATCGTCCCGTCTGGAGTAAACCCGCCACTGCGCATCTCACTGCACTTCACACAGGGCATCTTTTCGGCGGTGGCCTCATATCCCGAGTACTTGAGCTTTTCTGCCATAAATCTTACCACTGGGCTGGTTTTCATCAGCTCGTTCCGCCACTTTTCACATCGCTTGCAGTCCTTCTCATCTCTTTCAAACGCCCGCTGCACGTTGCGCTTTGCCAGCTGCTCGGGAGAGAGCCCCAGCCCTGTTGTTTGTTTGAAAGCCTGTAACCAGCTATCAAACTGGCTGCGTTCTCCGGGATCCATCGCCAGATACTGCTGCTGGTACTGGTCCTTTTTGTCCGCTGAATCCGCCATGAGCTACACTCGTCAATACAAACACCTCAAAGATAAAAAAAAGCTGGTGATTAGCACCAGATCAAAATTATGATAATGCTCGCTTTTTGTCAGCATTTTGCTTTACTAGTGCTCGATTCTTGAATCTCTTTTAATCATGTCGCGGCTAGCAGCAGGACTTTCTAAACTCGCGCCGGCTTTTATTGTCGGCACTTTGGCCTTTGAAGCCAGCATATACGATGGTAAGGCTATTGCACCTTCATTGCACACTGTATATGTTTCATTGCTAACGCCTATATGCGATGGTAGTCAAAGGTGGACAGCGCGCAGTTATCTTTGACCGTCTCCAGGGTGTCAAGCAGACCGTGTCTGGAGAAGGAACGCACTTTTTGATTCCGGGGCTACAGCGCGCAATCATATTCGATGTCCGTACACGTCCGCGCCTGATCTCGACAACCACGGGCTCCAAGGACATGCAGATGGTAAGCTTGAGCCTGCGTGTTTTGCAACGGCCTGACATCGACAACCTGCCTCGGCTGTACCAGAACTTGGGCTTGGACTACGACGAGCGCGTTCTGCCTTCGATCGGAAACGAAGTGCTAAAGTCGATTGTCGCTCAGTTCGATGCCAGCGAGCTCATTACTCAGCGCGATATTGTGTCGGCGCGTATTCGTGAGGAACTGCTTGCTCGGGCCAAGGAATTCAACATTCGGCTAGAGGACGTGTCGATCACGCATATGACCTTTGGCAAAGAGTTTACCGTTGCTGTCGAGAAGAAGCAGATTGCCCAGCAGGAAGCCGAGCGTGCACGTTTTGTTGTAGAAAAGGCTGAGCAGGAAAAGCTGGCATCGATTATCCGTGCCGAGGGCGAGGCCACAGCTGCCGAGGAAATCTCAAAGGCGCTGGCGAAGGCCGGTCCTGGCCTGGTCAAGCTGCGGCGCATTGAAGCATCACGTGAGATTGCCGAAACGCTGGCTGCCGCTCGCAACGTGACGTATCTGCCAGGAAGCTCCCAGGGATCCAACAACCAGATGCTGCTGAACATCGGCTCAGCCTAGTCTCTCTTTCCTGACTAATATAAAAGCTCCAGCACTGTGTCACGTGCAAGTGTCTTGGCACTTTTTCTTCTGTGCTCTTTGCATTTCACTCTCTTTTTATTTGACATCGCTATTTCCGTTCCTTTTACTACAAAGTTTGTCAGCACCGCTCAAGATGGTTATGCGATTCATTTACGGCAGTCCCATCGATGATGAGATAGGTAGGTTAACGCCATTGCGCAAATTGCTTACAGAAATAGTGTGCATTTGTCTAATACACCCCAGTATATAGCCCGGCTTACTTCTGAGGACGTGCCCAATCACGAGCTTGACATATCGGGCGCTCTTACCTTTGCCGACAGAATACGATCAAAGGAGTTTGGCGCAAAGGATGTAGCGCGAGCGCTCAAAGAGCGCCTAAACTTCTCCAACCCCAATGTGCAGATACTCGTTCTCAATCTAGCTGATATTTGCGTCAAGAACGGCGGAAGACTCATTCAGCTAGAGATATCCAGACGCGAATTTATTGATGCCATTACCAACCTGCTAGACTCGCGGACCGGCCGAGATTATGAGCTGCGTCAGGTCATTCTAACGCTTATACAGGAGTGGGCAGCCATGTTCCGCAACAACAACGAAATGAGCTATGTAAGCGGCGTCATGGAGCGTATGAAGCGGTCAGGATACTCGTTTCCAAAGACCAACGTGTCTTCGTCACACGCGATGGCCGAGACCGAAAGTGCGCCCGAATGGGAGGAAAGCCCAGTATGTCAGCGCTGCCGCACCGCGTTTACACTGACCAACCGTCAGCACCATTGTCGCAACTGTGGCAAATGCTTTTGCAATGACTGCTCATCAAACAGGACTCCTATTCCCAAATACGCCATATATGACTCGGTTCGCGTGTGCCACGGCTGCTATCTGCGCTTAAAGAAGATTGTACCGGATATTGAGGCACCAGGGTCTAGCTCATTCAGGGACTCGACAAGTCCACCAAAACCCTCAACCACATATAAGTCGACACCCAGTATTGCTGATGACGACGAGGACCTGAAGCGGGCAATTGAGCTTTCGCTGCAAGAGGCACAGAATCGGCCCAACTATGCAGAGTATACGCTTCAAGGGAACCGGAGCTCTTCGGCTGCAAATAATACGGCGCCGGCAGCGACTAAAGATACTACAATTGAAGCTCGCACATCGAAGATGCAGTATCCAACAGTTTCATCTGAGCCATACCCGCTCACAAGTGCACCTAGCCAACCACAGGCTGCTGAGGAGGATGACCCTGACTTGCGCGCAGCCATTGAGGCATCACTGCAGGATATGTCCGCCAACAATAGCAACAACAATGTACCAGACTACCTTCCTGCTGCAAGCAATCCGCAACAGTCTCATATTCACTACAACGATACGCACGATGAAGATGCCGCCCCTTTATCGGCGTTTATGCCTACATCAAGCGTTGAAGAAGAAGGACCGCTAGCAGCCACCGAAAAGGAGAATATTCAGCTATTTGAGTCGCTTTTGTTCAGAATCAGAGATAGCGGACAAGACATTCGCAACGACCCTCAGGTGCAGTATTTGCATGAGACTATTGGGCAGCTGCACCCCAAGATCACCGGCGCTATTGAAGACGTGGACCAGAAGCACAAGGAGTTTGTCAAGCTCCACGATCGCATTATGACGGCAATCAAGATATACGACCAGCTGCTAGACAAGCGGCTGCGATCAAGCACCTTTGGATCGACCGCACCTGGCGATGGCGTGCATGTTCCCGCACAGCAGTCGCTTTATCCAGCTGTGCCTGTGCAGCAAGCTACCTTTGAGCAGGCTCAGCAGCAACCGCATCCAGTAAATCCGACATATGCCCAGCAAGCACCAATGCCATCATATCCGTCTTTGTCTGAGCATAACCAGTTACCAGCTCAGCAGCCAATATATGGTGATGCTCGCGCATCGCAAGTTGGATCCATGTACATGCCCCAGTCTCCTACCCCATCACAGATACCGCAACAAGCCCTGTCACAGCCACCATCAATGCCAGGTAGCCAACCGTTTGCTGTATCTCCAAGTCAGTCATCCGCTATGCTGGCTCCACAGCAAGAGGTCGGGATGCAGCAGCAGCAGCCAAATGTGCAGATGACACATACGCCATCTGCTGTATACTCTGCTCCACCACCAGTCTCGTATATGCCCAACATCCCTGCACTTCAGCCAACTGCCAGAGCCCCCTCGACATCAACAAGTGCCATGCCAGCGGCTTCTACACAAGCAGCCAAGCCTACTTCCCCGGAGCCCGAAGAGGCGCTACTTATTGAGCTTTAAAAATCTTTATAGCTTGCAACTGACGCTTTCTGCAGAAATATAAGGCGCCTAAAAAGTCTTTTTGTTTCTGTTGAAAGAACAAATACATCGGTTTACTACTTGCTTGTGATGGAGGAGATGACTATAGGCATCTAAAAAGTGACTCCTGACCTTGCTATAGCGCAGGCTAAGCTGGATGAATGTTTATTTTTACCGCATGAAACAAGATGGAGGTGCTCAAAAATACTTTTGGGCACTCTATACTAGCCTACCACTCTATCAGCGGGTCAAAGCGTGTTATGTCGGGTTTTTCAAAATAGGCAATATGGTCGGATACGCCCGTATCTATAGTTGGCCATCTATAAGCTCCATCCAGGTCCTCGCGTACGGTGTTTTGGCAAACATAAAAGTCGCCTTCTTTGTTGATAATGTGTATTTCCAGCGGGTGGTGCTGATATCCAAGCACCTGCCATGGTGGAACATGGGGGACAATATCGCCCTTGTAGGTAATGCGATATGTCTGGTTTCCCAAAAGCTGTGTGTAGTATTCAGCAAATGCACGGTTTCCTACACGTGGCTCACCAAATGTCCACACCCGTATCATGTCCTTGACAAGTTCGTTTTCTTTGGCAAATCTCAATGCAGCCAACACGGCGCTTGCTATCCACCGTAATGGTTAGCTATACATATTGTGAGTTTATAGTGTGCTTAATACATACCTCCTCCTAACGAATGGCCTACGAATACAACTTTGTAATCGGGATAAGACGATGAAGCAGCCAAGATGTTTTTGAGAATATTAGGATATACTGCATTGGTTGATTCGGCAAATCCAGCATGGACGGTTGCTCCAGGAACATCAGGTGAGAAGTCCTCGAATACAAACATCGAGTCAACGACAATTGAGCGGATCCGTCGGGTTCCAGCCCACACAACGTAGATTTCCTTATCCTTGTGACTCAATGCAATGTACCCGTCGGAAACAGGATTGGGATTGTGCCATGTTGTATTAAGAGTAACTGATTTAAAAACTGGAGCATTGCATGGTTCTCCGCAGGAAAGCCCACCGCCCTGGTGAAGGAAATGATATGCCACTTCTGCGAGGCTACAATAACCAAACTATTAGGTCTGTCTTTATATTTCTTAGCAGCAACATACCTCATATACTTGTCCATTATTTTTAGATATGGCTCGGTCTCATTTCCTGCATACGTCTTTCCAGATGTAACGTCGAGATCCTGAGCCCTGAGAATGCTGCATAAGCTTGCCAGCAGAAATAAAATAAACAAGCGCATTGTTTGATTAGTGTGCACTTGCTAAACTAACCGCTATTCGAATATTTAAGAAAGTATTAAATAGACGCAAGAATATAAATGTCAGATGAGATGTATTAACTTTTTCCTAGCATGCAGGTTACTGAATAAAAATATTGTGCCTTAATATATATTCACCGTAACAGCACAAGCTTAATTTTTTGGTTAATTTCTACTACTATTCATTTAAAAACGAGGTATAAAACAGAGGTGATACACTAATTAAAAAAATGTACAAAGGAAAGCATTATAGTTTATGTGTGAGCGACAAAAAAGGAATCTATTTTGACTTTTAGCCGGAAATTGAATTGCTTTATAGTTTTCGCAAATTGCCAGCTTGCAGGGGGAATTGCCTTGCGAATCCTAACTTTAACAAAGTTTATAGCTTCTTCATGATACCGGCTTCCTCGTCTTTCAAAGCACCGGCAACGCTTTCTGTTTAGTAGCTGTTCAGGCCTGGTATATAGCAAGTTGCCATCTTTGACGGCAATAGTAAGGTCCGGCAAGGACTTTTCTAGTGCCGCCTTGTCGAAATCAATATTCATCGTATCGTCTATTATAATTATAGACATCTTTAAGAGAAATATAAAAGAAAAATTTGAGCACGCGCAAAGAACAAGCAACTATCACAAGTTGTTTAAAGAGTCATAGGTATATATAATCGCCACAGCAAGCGCGATAAACATGAGCTAACTGGTTGGTTTCGCAAATGACCTAGCAATCTACTTGCTTCAGGTGATACCAATTACTGGCATCGTTTAACACCGGAAAATTTACCTGTTCATAGGAGACTATGGGCTTGATTATTCAAAAACAGCGATGCTAAATTTAGTTGCCTTGTATAAAGAAGCAGTAACATTATAGTGGAACCGGAAAAGTTTCAGAAAAAAATTGTACTGTTGTGAGTTTGGTTTGAGCCGGAACTGGGGAGAGTATATTACATGATTCCTGGTGTTTTCTAGGTTTTATTTTTCTAACTGTAACGGCGCTGCTAGCAAATATTAGTAGGATCTGGCGAGTATAGCTTTATGATTACTGTTTGTTAAACCTCCCTCATTTTTCTCTGTCTACACGCAGTAGCATTTTCTTTGTGATTCTCCCCCGCAGATGTTTTTAATAAAGTCGCTTGGATGCGGGGATAATAATGTGCCAGCACCACCGGTGTTTGCTGAACCAACGTTTTCTGCAGTATTTTTCTGTAGCAATGGTAGGCGGATAAGCAATACAAAGCAGCTGCTTAGATTTAGCTTGCCAACAGCAATAGTCACTGCTTTAAATGTTAAACTCAATAGCTAATCTACTTGTATAGACAAACTAAAACCAAGTCAAGCTTATCGATAACTCCATATAATCAGCATATGGCGGTCTCACTTGGAAATACCTTTCACTTTCAACGCCTTTAACTATGCGCATATGTTCAATAGCGCTGTTATGTGCTTATGATTCTGCAAACTTTAAGCAGAAATGCCTTGAAATAAAAGCCATTTGAGCCATTAATTTTACACATCCCAAGCCAGATCAAGCTGTGGTGCTCAAACCAACCATTCTATTCGCAGTGATTGAGAAAGGAAAGTCGGCTTTTGTTACAAGTGACCAAACGAACAATGACTACCATCCACTGGTTATTAATAAGATCCTTTTATTTTGATTTCGCGCGAGTAGAAAAGTAAAACGCAGTTTTTCTTTCGATTTTTTTGTGGAGAAAGTACGCGTGCTTTTTTTTTGTGTGTGGTTTTTGCTCATGGCCGACGCTTCTTGTTTTACTCTTTTGCTAGCTTTTATATTGTTTTGTCTCTTCGTGCCACTATAAAGAATTTTTTCGATTGTTTGCAAACAATAGTATTTCATTGGATTTTTCTGAACACTAGACCAAGGGTTGATTTTTCTTAACTCCCTTATATAGCTCTAGAAAAAATAGCGTGTAAGTTGTACTTCCTTGCAGATAAACAGGTGGTTTGTTCCTTAGTGAGCTATAATGAATAGAACATTTTGGCAAGAGAATGTTGAGCTGCAAACCACTAAAAACCCACGCCAACCCAGCTTGTTCAGTAATTTGTACTTAAAAACATTCCCCCGTTTTTGCTGCTTTATAGGCTTTTTAGGTAGTTTAACGGATCGGTTATACCCACGCTACCAATATCCTTTTCTCACGATTTTTTTCGCTCTCTCATATTTTTGCATATTGACGCAGCAAGCCCGCTATGCCGTTTCTAGCATTTACAGGAAAAGACAGCAACCGTCGCCAACACGAGCACGCATCACAACAGCGGGGTTTAAAGAAGTGGCTATCGATCAAGGTCAGCAATAACGATATTGACAAGCCTAACCCAGCTTCACAAACACGGTACAGCGCTGGGATGACCCATGGAAGATCTGGCAATGGTCGAGGCAAACCAGCAGCAAAGACACTGGGGATACGCAATCGTCTAAGTCTACCGGTATCCCAACGCTTGCATCGAAAGAGCTTTGTCGGATATGCACATGCCGAGTGCGATATCAGGGAGTTACCAGAAATACTAGAGTTTAGGCTAAACTCACCGATTCCATCACCGAATCCAGCCTTCACACCGCCGCCGACTTTTGAAGCCGCTCAAGAGAATGCAAATATTTCAGACTCGAATATGCTGTCATTTCTTGAGGGACTAAGGTCCACCGAGCCATTGCAGAGTCCAGCTATGTCGGGCAGCAATCATACAAATGGCAAAAACAAGAGAAGTCGCGGCAACAAGCAGCGGCCTCCCTTGCGGAAACGGTCGCTTATATATGCAATGTATTGCACTGCCCAGCCGGGGGATACGGGCCAGCGGGTTTCTAGCACCGGATCCATCATATCAGCTACTAATGGCTCCGCTACTTTTGTCTCGTGCACAAGCATGCCGAGTATAAGTGACAGCCAGGAAACTTCTAGTCCCTGCCAGGCAGTGGTTGCCTCCGGACAGTATAGTCAGAGCCAACAAACCAGCGATATGTCGATTGGATTTATGCTGGTGGATGCTGTAGAACATCTGGCAAGCATACGGCAACGAGACAATGTGGCGAGTGATTCCGAGTCCATATCGAGCAGCTCCAGCTCTAGCAGCAAATATGAATGTGCGGAACACACGATTATCGACACGAATGCTTACAGATGTAGCAGCAAACATGCACCACGGCTCAGTACCATTGAGCGGTCGCAAGACGGTCGGCTTTTGCTTAAACCCACTGTCTCTACAAGCGACAAGCCCACAGATAGCGGCCACACCTCAACAGCCGATGCGAGTCCCAAGACCCCCGATAGCCCCAGTATCGGCAACTATATCCATAATGCGTGCCTGGAAAACTTTCCGCCATTCCCGGATATCTCTCCGCGTCGTCGTGCTCGAGAGCCAGTAAACTCGCTTCTGATCCATGCATCCAAGCTGGAAGCTGCTTGCTCCGAAACCTGCGAAAGCCCGATTGTCGATATGTCATCTGAACAGCACTGCAAGCCATTGCCAAAGACCTTGCATGCAACGCCGCCGGATTCTCCTAAACAAGAAAGCGTGGCATCGGGCAATGCGTCAGAAGGCACGACAGTGTCTACTGCAGATAATGCTGGGAACAGTGGGATTAGCACGGCCTATCCAAAGTCCGATGGCAAAAACGAGCAGTATAGTGAAAAATCTACCCACAGTAGCCGAAGCAGCGTCAATAGCGAGACAATTGATAGCAGCGGTGCTGATACAGCGGTCAGTTGTAGCGAAACTCAAGCCTCGACCGCCATTGAATCGGCCTCATCGCCAGTCTCTTCTCAGCCCGCGCATGAGGACTTGCAGCACGCCAGCCAGAACCGCAGCTACGACAGTATGACTCAGCTGACGGACAGTACTTGTCGCGACAGCAACCTGTGCTCTATGTTCAGCGATATCTCTGACATTGATTTGCGCTCGCTAGGCCTGCTGGATCTGTCGCATGTTTCAAGCGGGCCATGGGCGGAGAGTCTGCTTTTCAGCGGAAGCCAAGTAAACACAGCACGGCCTTGCCCAACGCTGAACAATATCTCAGATTCTTCGCAGCCTGCCACATGTCCCAGCCTCGACCCCAACGAGCTCGACGACATGCCGCTAGCACAAGTAGCATACATGACGTCGAAATCCACGCAGCAGCCACTTGCCAACCCCCACGAATCCAAAGCACGTCGGCTAACATCAGCACTGGCTAAAGCAGCGCAACTCGACGGTCTCCGTCACTTTCGGAGAAACAAACCAGATCGTTGGTCCCACAACCCATCGGTTTTGCGTCGGTACAGCGGTAGCAGCAATGAGAGCGGGTCATCAGGTAAGCAGCGCAATGAAGGGTTGCGGGACAGCTTGCCCGGCAAAGGGTCAAAGAAGCTGTTTAGGTTCAATGAGCTGGTGGCTGTGTATGAGACTTGGAACCGTGACGAATACGATCGTCGAGGCATGCAGGCTACACGGCTGGACGCAGAGCTTATCGAGCAAATCAAGCAGGAGCTAAACGAGTACAAGACTTTTGAAATGCCAGTTCATGAGGCATCCCGCCAATACACCCACTTTATCTGTTAGCAAATACAGTGTTTATAAATAAATGCAACCTCAAAATTGATGCGACCAACGTGTACTCTAGCAAACAGTATCCTTTTGTTTCCACGTGTCTTGTGTGCCAAGCATTGGAGCGGCTGACAAATCAGAGGGGATTTTTTTTGCTTCAGAGAAGTCTAGATTCCTCAAGTGATGCGGAAAAGGTCTTTGTGGTTTGCTTGCATATGCTTGCTGCGGAAAGTATAATTTTAGCGTCCCGGAAATTCATCGGATTTTTAGAAGTCTCTCCATAAAGCCTGGTATTGGTAACAAACAAGCGCTGCTTTTACTACATTTCTTACCAGGCATTGAGAAAAGCTTGCTCACGCGACAAAAAAAGAGCCAACGCAGGGAAATGGTGGACCAATCTTTTGTGGTTTGAAAATTTGTAACACCAATAAAGGGGAAGGGGGAGGCAACCCCCCCCCGGCAAATCAACCCCCACGGAAACTAAGCTTTTTTTGCCAAGCTCGTGATTTTGTATTTAAAGAGTCTTTAGAAACTGGCTTTAGTGCATCTTTTTCTCCTTCAACTATTCAACTACCATTTGTGCAAAAAGTATTCAAAACCCCCCTTTCTGCATTAATTCTTGACTATGGCGTATACACGCCCACTTGGGCAAACATTCAACCAGCTTAACCTAAACATGTACCGCCTGCCTGACGGGCAGCGCGGAGCTCTACGCACAACCAGCCTGGCGCTAGCCCGTGAGGCTTCACGGGAAGACGGGCGAAGTAGCGACAGCAACTCATATAATCCATTCAAGGGAATAAAGAGACTATACAGCGGGTTACGTAAACACCGGAGGTCTCGAGAACGCTCGCCAGACAAGTCGTTGCGCAAGTTCTACTCGACACCCGTGCGTGGCATGGGAAGCGCCATTGCGGATAGCGACGAGCCTCAGATATCCGGTGTAGCCACCCACTCGTGCAAAACCACTCAGCCCAGACGTCGCCGTTCCAGCGGCAACGAGCTTTCAGATTCAGCCGATTCCACTACAGCGTCTTCAGGGTCAGCTTCGCCTTCACGGGCCTCCAAACATGTGCGGTTTACCAGAATCGATCCAAAGGTTATTGATACATACTCGCCCGAGGAGTATGACCGTCGGGTCGCTGACCCATGGGAGTTTCTGACCCGGGAGAAACGCGATCAGATCCGTGAGGAAATGCGCGAGTATGCGACTCATGAGATGAAGATAAACGATGTGTACAATACCAATTCGTCGGTGTACTGTACTTTGTGTTGGCGCGAGTCATGCCATTGTCGTGCTCTTTCAAAGGATATTTGGAGACGGGCAAAGTCCACGTCTATTTTGCGTGCTGGTGCCTAAATCACCCCTCCACACTTTGTATATTTGAAAAATAAAATATTATGTAATACTCCACAAAAAAAAAGTTTCTGGAATTTATCTTTATTTCCATGCGTTATTGCATTAATGGTAGCAAACATAATTCCTTCTTGCGGAAGTTATTTGCATTTGCATGCCCTTGTTCAGCCATCCCAATGCCGATTGTTGAGTAAGGGGTGTTCTATATAGATGATTCCATTTCCGCAATAAATGGAATTGTGCGCAGGTAGGCTCCAAGATGACCCACGCTTCGAAAAGTCATATGTTGAGTGCGGTCATGCTCTGCTCGAAATCATCCATGGTCAGCTACATTTATGAAAAACAATGTCGTATTTAGCATAAACATCTGCAAAACATCTCTGAGTTAGAAAAAAACGTACCATTTCCGAGTTAATGTCTCTACGCAACGCACACAGTGCGGCTTCACGGCATATATTTGCCAGGTCAGCGCCTACATTACAGATACCTTTAGAATGCATGTGTGTCCAGCAGATGGGCCAACGTGGGCTATAAGAGATCCGAAAACTCATCTAAATAACCCCAACCTTCCCAATTTCTGGCTGACAATAAGCACTCAACAAAATCCCCTTACCTGTACATCCACGCGTGCGCTCTACCAGCTTGCTCAAGCCATCTCTGTTTCCACTTATGCTGGCGGCTGCCGGCATTTTCCTCAGCAGCCCTTCTAGAATGCTCATGCGCTGCTACAATATGGATGTGGATTAGTTGTACTACACTTGTGAGACAGATCCGCCCACCCTGGCGCATTGCACAAAACCAGAGTGTAATGTCACCGTGAAAGACTTCTTTCTCAGTGATAGGCAGTGGCGACCCTTGTTGGCTGGCCAAAGAGTATTCGCAGGTTTGACGAAAATCACGCTACCAAATCAGGCCAGCAGAGCGGCCCACAGTGGATAAAGTCGCGTGAATATGCTTAATTTTTCATTGGCCAGCTCTACTCAGGGAACATAAAGGGGGAAAATCTCACAAACATGCCTATTGGCTGGAAGCCCCATATGTCAAAAGGTTTTACTTACCGCAGCAGTGGGTAAATCCAGACCGACATGTATGTCTAACCGTCCAGGACGCAAAAGCGCCGGATCAACAATGTGAGGGCGGCTGGTAACTACAGAACAAGGGAGGAGTTTTAGCTGGTGCTTTATGCGATTGGTACGCTGGGTGGAAATTAGCGCAGCCAGCTTATCTGGCAGCGTAATATTTAACCACATCGAATATATCCTTCAAGTTATTTGAAATTATACGGCTGGGTAAATCTGCAAATTTTTTTTGTGGAACATACTAGTATTGCGATTTACCCAGCTGTTTCCTCTTACCTGCAAGAACAAATACGCTGGGCGCCAGATTATCCGTCATACCGTGGGAGCCAAACCCATCCATCTCTATAAAACAAAGTCACTGGGTTAATTTGTTTGGGTTATCAACTACCATCCGCACAAGATTTCAGGAGGCAGAAAGAAACTGAGTTTGAAGTATTCGTATATGGCAGGCTTGGAATATTCCAAATACCACAGACATACGCAGGGGATGTGACGACGTTTTACTCTGAAGCACGATGAGGTAAGTGGTGGCATTTTCAACACAAAACGCCCCCTGGCTCTTTGTAAATGGCAATGCTTAGCGATTTGCAAACGTAAATTAGGCAGTACATGTGACGGCGGTTGGATAAAAACTTACCTACAAGCAAGCTGGTGACGATACGATCGCTAGTATTTTCCGATGACAAACTTGTTCCGCGTTGAGGAGCCAAGGCATCAATCTACAATATGAATTAGCATGAAACATTCCAACATGGTTACAGCCAACACTTACATGATCGAATAGCAAGATACAAGGCGAGCTCTTTCGTGCCTGCGCAAACAGATCCGCAAGAGCCTTTTCAGACTCGCCAACAATCATCGAGCGGACTTGCGATGCGTCCACCCAGATGGTGTTCACAGCCAACTCGTTAGCAATGGCACAGCATAGCATCGATTTGCCTGTTCCCGGCGGTCCATGCACCAACGCACCTCGTGGTGGCTCCACTTTCATCTCATAAAACCTCTCAGGCTCACACAATGGTTCAAGAACAAGCGTTTTGACTCGAGCAATCACCTCGTCCATGCCAAATATGTCACTAAACATCACCCGCGGTATCTTTGACTGGAAGGCGCTGAGATTCGACGGCACAATCGTTTCGATGGTGCTGAGCAAACCATCTATGGTTACGTCCCGATGTTCCATAAACACGCGTGTGCATAGATTTTGTAAGTCTGCTGGTGAAAACCCATGGGCCTTTTTGGCCACTCGAGCAATGTCCAAACCTGCGATATTGCCAAATCGCTTTAGCATAATTTTTAGTACGGCGTCTCGTGCCGCTTCATCTTTAAGGTGAAGCTCAATTAATGTTTCTAATCGCCCGGGTCTTTGGATTTCTTCCGTGAGCGTGGCTGGTAAGCTGGTCGTTCCCAGCACAAACGCACTGGTGCTATCTATACAATCCAGCAACAATGATCCCATTCGTGCCTCCAATGTATCTACGCGCTTTGAGCCCAAAAGCACGTCGATTTCCTCTAAGATCACTATAAATTTACCGCTACTCGCTGTAGTTGCTGGTGGCTCAAAGCTCTGTATCAGGTTGCGTTCGCTTTCGCCTTGGTCCGAAGCAAATAGATCAGGACAGTGTACTAGCTTATAAGGCAGCATGCTGCATTGAGCTAATGCGCTTGCAAGCTTGGTTTTGCCACTTCCAGGAATCCCACAAAGTATCGCGCCTGGTGAGCGCATATATGGGTGAACACCTTCCGCTTTGCCAACATAGCTGCCGAATTTAGTCACCAGAGTGTCTATGGCTCCGTCCAGCCCGCCTACTTGCAGAGCGATTCTGTCGTGTAGTTGCTTTAAATCCATAGGAAAACAACCAAATCTACATTATCTGTAACAGTTGCGTTAGAGATGCTGGCAGCTTGCGCAGCAGCCAATTACGGGGTGGTGCATACTTGGATCATGTGACATGCTTAATGCCAAGACTTGGTTGTTTTAGCTGGAGCATTTTTTTTTGCAAGAGCCGTACTTTCCTTCTTTCTAATTTAACTTTCTGTCCGTATCTTCATAATACGATATCAGCCAAAAAAAGACAGCATTATCATGGGCGGAGGACCAGTTGAAAAGACGCCATCCGACTTCTCGGACTACTGTATTGTAAGCGAGGTATCTCAAGTACGGCTTTTGTATTCACGCAGCAAAGTGTATGTGTATCGCTCAGCCAACAAACGGGACCACATATCCGGGTTTATCTCGATAATTCAGGGGCCAGACGACCAATACTACATAGCATGGACACCCGAAGCACTGCTTTCGGAGCAAGACAAGGAGGCATACGTGCAAGTAGAGCTGTGTCCCAACTTTAACATAAACGAATCGCAAACAGGCAATATGGATGGTTCGGTAGCTATAGCTTCACAAGAAGGAAGCATGCTGGTTTCTACGGAGCCCCTGAGCCATGCACGATCCATTTCGTCGGTAGCAAACTATGCGTTCTGTAAGCCAGTCGGTGACATTGCATCCTTGGTTATTCATAAGCCGTCGCTGACTCACTGGTACGGTACTTTGATTATCAATCTGGCGGACGGCAGCTCTTTGGCGCCCATGTGGTTCCATGACGACGAGAGTGCCAGCTCGCTACTTGGACTGACGCGGCACTTGGGCTGCGACGAGCTATTGGTCTGGCTGTCGCATATTGTGTCCATTGAACGATCCACCAGCGACCCAACACGCTATGAGATCCGAAGCTCCAAATCACCCCATGTTGCGCTTAGCCAGCAAACCACCCCTGCCGCATCTACCGTGCTCTCCAAGCCAACCGATGCTTCCACAAGCGCAGCTGCTACATCAGGCTCTGCTGCAAATACATCGACGAGCAAGCCATCGGATGCCATCGATGCGGCTCTAAGCGGCAATATAGATCCGCTGATGGGCCAGGTCAAGGAGCTGCAGTGGGGGATTTTGGAACGGTTTTCACGGATCACACAGACGGTCAGAGATGCAGCAACCTCATTCATAGAGACGCCGGTTGGCCGTCAAATGGCGCCGTACATCCCGCCCTCGCTCAGCAATGCCGGACGCACTCAATCGGCATCAAGCAACTTGGTAAAAGAGTATGAGGGTGCACGTATTTACCTGGCAAAGTGGGCAGCGCAGCATATTATTTCTCAGCAGCAAGAAGATGGCGAACGCGAGTCCCAGATGGCTCAGACGTCTGAGGCGGCCAGACCTGCTGACGAGGGCCATTTGAGCATCTGGGAAGAATGGCTTACCGAAAACGGCGACCTGGGCGAGTTTGAAGTGGTGGGTGCAGATGCCGAACTGCCTCGTCCAATTCGCACCCAGCCTGCGCTTTCAGCTGAACGCTGGTTTACATTCTTCGAACCCAAATCAGCAAGCCGGCCCAATAGCGAATTCCGCATGGTTGCGGATGCCGATACAGTTCGTAGAGCCATATTTGCAGGCGGCATCGAGGAAGATATGCGACCACTGGTATGGAAGTACTTGCTGGGCATCTACCCGTGGGATTCGAGCGAAAGCGAGCGCAAGCATATTGACCAGCAAAAGACTGACGAGTACTGGATTCTGAAATCCAAATGGCTGAACGATCCCGAGCTGAAAGAGTCATCGGACTTTATCGAGCAAAGCAGCCGCATTGAAAAGGACGTGTTGCGCACAGACCGCACCCTGCCCTTGTTTGCTACCGATTCGGTATATGGCGGCACCGATGAAACCAACCTGTCAGAGCACGGGCTTCCCGGATCCAGCGCCAGCTTGGAAAAGATGAAGGACATTCTGATGACATACCACTTTTACGATCAAGGCGAGCTAGGCTATGTGCAAGGAATGTCTGATCTACTTGCGCCAGTATATTCGGTATATCAGGATGAGCCAACTACATTTTGGGCATTTACAAAGTTTATGCAGCGGATGCGCTGGCACTTTGTGCGGGACCAAAGCGGCATGCAGGATGAGCTGGACACGATGGCGCAGCTGGTGGAGATTGCTAACCCGCGCTTATACAAGCATTTGGAAAAATGCGATGCCTCAAATATGTTTTGCTGCTACCGGTGGCTACTGATATGGTTCAAGCGCGAATTCAGCTTCGAAAACATACTGAAGCTATGGGAGGTGCTATGGACCGACTATCTTACTGAGCGGTTCGTGCTGTTTGTTGCATTGGCTATTCTGCAGCGGCACTCGGATGTGATTGTTGACCATTTGCGGTCGCCTGAAGAAGTGCTAAAGTATGTCCAGGATCTAAGCGACACTATTGATCTAAATGATGCATTGAAGGGCGCCGAGATTTGCTTCTACAAGGTACGCCATCGTGTGCATGCAGTCGAGCAGATGTACCGGAAGCGCAATGTGCCTCTGTTTGCTACCAGCAGCGCGAGCAAAGAGAATTCTGATGACGAGAAAGCTGCTGTGGGCAATGGCTCCACAGATTCAGAAGTGCCTCTTATGTCATTTGAGTGGGAGGGGGATGAACAGGATGGCATTTCAGGAGAAAGCGCGCCGCTGCTATCTGAAGACGTTTCGGGAAGCAACATTAGTCGCACTCCACCGCTGACAAGCTCGTTGCCCGACCTCTCGGAGCCCCATGAACTAGCAGCTAGCAGCACACCACCAGATAGCGATCTATTGCTGCCGCCGATATCCGAATCGGTGTACCGCATCTTCCACTGAATAATAAAGTTTATTTAAAGTTAGGCAATGTAATGATAAGTAGATTGGTCAGAGTCGTCGCGACGTATATAGTCGCGTTCAATCAATGTCTCGATGCGCTCTTTAATTTCAGCCATGGTGATGTTAAAGTCGATTTGATTCGATAGCTCGGAAAACAACCGGTCGTGGTCCAGCGTCTTACGTGCCTTCATAATTCGTACCAATGCCGCGTCCACCCGATACATCCGATCAAGATGAATATGCTGCTCGATATCCTTGCTCTCCTTCTCAGTCTCCTTGACCACAATCTGGCTGATCTTGATCCGCGCCTGCGGACACTTGAACCCAGAATTAAACACAAACTTGTCCGTTGTGCTGACATCTCGGCTCTTTGGTTCCTTGACAAGCACCCGGTATTTGCCACAAGCCAAAGACTGCAAGGTTCGTTGTAGCTCAGAGTCCTCCAGCCCCGTGTTTTGCTGCACCTGTGTGTAGGTGAGTTCATCGCTTTCGGCAAACAGCAACAGGACGGTTCCTTGAACCTGATTCATTTGCAGCTCCTTGGGGCCGTCGTCGAACTCGACTTTGATTAGGCAGGTGCCTAGATTATATTGCCATTGCAGGTTGCGGCCTCGGTGCCGCTCGACATAAAAGCGGGCAAACTGCTCCTGCGCTGCTTCTAGTTGCCGCGGCAATGTCAGCTGGATGGGCTCGTATGTAGGCCAGAAGCTCGTCGTCAAAATGTTTGCATGGAAGCCAATGTCGCTCATATCAGGTCCCACGGTTGCCTGGCTCAGGGCAGCTGTCAGCTCTTCGGATACTTCCATATCCCGCAGCATTCCTTCCAGCTGACTGGTGTATCCGGACCCGCATTCGGCTTTGAGCTTATGCAAAAAGGCACTTTCGGCATCTCTAGAGACGGTTTTGGTCGAAAGCAGGCGCTTGGACAGGTCACGACGATAATACGCCTCAAACAAGTCCTTGCTCTGGATAAACCGGAACAGCGCCACGATTCGGTTCAAGCAGTCATCCACTTGCTGCTCATCGTCTGTCTTGCTGCCCACACGCATGTACTGGTCGACAAAGCGGGCAATGAGCTGTGCTGGCTTATTGCGCCTTGTATTGATAAAGGCCTCGAAGGCTTCCCGCAGCGCTGAGTGTAGCTTACTGTCATTTTGAAACGCGGTTTCGAAGATATTGTCCAATTTGCTTCTAAACTCTAGCAATCCGCTGACCAACGCGGTTTCTGCATCCGGCATTTGCATTTTACGCTGGCCTGTGGTCTTGATGTATGCTGACCAGCTTTTTCGCAGCGCGTTGAGCTTGTCCACGGGAGCTAGCAGCTTATATAGTCTGCCCAGGTCCGGTACCAAGTTGGCATCCACCATAGAGTCGAAGCTTGAGCCTAGAAGCTTCTCTGCGTGCTTTTCAATGAGTTCCGAAAGTGCTGTGGATAGCAAGGAGGTTTTGATGCTGGGGTCCAGGTACTGCGTAGCCCTATGCGTCTCTTCATCCAGACGACGCTGCACATGTGCTAGATACCCAGGCACATCCATCATTCTCGACGACTGAGCACTGCCATCTGTGCTGGTTTGTAACGGAACAAGCGAGCTGATCAGCCGCAGGCTTTCTCTGCGGTAGTAGTCGCGAGTAGCATCGATAAAGTTAGGCAGCAAAGTTTGGGTGTATAAGCCAAGGTCAATAAACATATGCGCTATGCTTGCCAGCATCGGCTCGTCGACCAACTGTCCATCGCGTTCGTTTTGCACCCGGTCAATGAATAGCCTGACCAGCCGTATCCTCATATTGGAGTTTATCAGATACTGGCGCACTACCGACAAGCCCATTGCCCACAACGACGCTACGTTGGTTGTCTGCAGCGCGTATGTACGGTCAAGGTACATAAACACCGACCGGATCATATGCAGTTGCCGTGTATAGCTTTCCCAAAACTGCTGTGTCTGCTCCAGCACCTGTTGTGCTTTGTCGATCTGGGATAGCTGCTTGTGCGCGTATGCTTCGAATTCCTGCTGCAGCATCTCGTATATGCTGCTGGCAAACTTGTGCAGGCACATGGCTTCGCAGTCCCGGTATAGCTCCTCTAGGCCCTGGGTTGTTGGCTGATTTCCAAGAATCGCATTTACCGCATTGCGTAGTCGAGAAAGCGTGTCGTCCTTGTAGGAGGATGGCAATGTCGGCAGTGCTTTGAGGCCCTGGATAACCAGTTTCTTCTGTGGACCGCCGGCTGGAGGCCCTGGTCGTTTGCTTGCCCACATTGCTATATAAAAAAAAGTTAAAACACAAGAAAATAAAAGGAGATTCGTTTCCTCTTTTTTTTTTCTTGTTTTAAAATGTCTGTTCAATTCACTCGTCAGCTACTTCGACAGGCTTCTCGGTACGCTTGTAGCCGACAGTTAGCACACGAATTATATGCTAGATCTAGAATACAGGTGGCAGCAACCAGATCCTGTCCCAACCACACACCTGTCTCTAGCATATACCGTTTTAGCACAACTGTGCCGAATTCCAGCAATGACAATCAACTTTCGGCCACAGACTTGTAAGTGCCCGGTACTGGCTAAAAACAACATTAGCTGCTAACATTTTTACGACTTTACTGTAGCGCTATTACCGAGCACGAATACAACAAGCTTGCGGATGCCACGATGGACGATCTAGTGACGTATCTGGAGGATCTGGGCGACAATATGGAGATTGATGATTTCGACGTGGAATACTCACAAGGCGTGCTGACGCTGAGCTTAGGGTCCGTCGGCACATATGTTATTAATAAGCAGCCGCCTAACCGGCAGATCTGGATATCATCGCCAATCAGCGGGCCGGAACGCTTTGACTATCAGACGGATCGAGACGCGTGGATTTGTCGAAAAACGTCCGACACACTGGGCGAGCTTTTGCAACGCGAGCTCCAAAAAGCACTGCCACTGGGTAATCTGAACATCCCCATTAATTAGAGATTTTTGCTTTTTCACACGCCAATTCCATTGCCTTGCTATTCGCTGTTATTCTTCCACTTGGTAGTTGAGATTATAAGGAATATTCCAGTAGTCATTGCTCGGAAAAAGGAAATCTATAATTTCCCGCCCATACTGTACACCACTATTTCCGTTTCATATGCAAGAAAAGCTAGTTTTATTCTAGTATTTGGGACACGGAGGAATAAAGATTAGCTCTATACTATGCTTTCATTTAAATACAGATTCTTCTTTCCATATCGCAATATGAAGCTTTTTCGACTTTGTCTTCCACACTCCATAGCTCGGCCTCAGACAATCCGGTCATACGCTATCCCCCGCTCAGCCCTCCAGAAGCCACAGAAGCCACAGAAGCCACAGAAGCCTTTGCCACATAAAATGGGAGTCGCACAAAGCAGTCACTATATATTTACTCGCTCCATGCTGGCCACATGGGCCGGCTGTTGTATGCTATTTGGCGCATCACTGGTATACGTGGGTGCCAACCAAGGCTGGTTCAAGGTAAAATCAAAGGCACCAGTCTCGAATAACCCCGAAGAGGCCTTGGCCACACAGCTAATGGAAAGCAAGGCTGCCCGCGAATGCCTCGATAACCCGGACGACTGGAAACGTGTGCCGTTTTTCTGGCTCGCTAGCGAGAAGCTACGCCAGGCATCGCTGTTCCCCGGCACCTTCCATACACCCAACCGACTGGGCGTCGAACCACTCTGCTTTATTAACCGTGATCGTAAGCGGTTTGTCATTATCTTGCATATCGGAAAGTACCTGTGTGGACATGAAGGAATAGTGCATGGTGGAGTGCAAGCAGCTTTGTTCGACGAGATTACTGCGAAGCCAGCCTTTTGGAATTCTCCTCTTAACGTGGCATTGACGGCATCGCTTAAAGTCAACTACCGTAAACCGGCGATTGCCGACCAGCTGTTTGTTGTCAGGACGCAGCTGAAGGAAATGGATGGCCGCAAGGCTGTGGTTACTGCCCAGCTGGAGGACAATAAGGGCAATGTTTTGAGTGACGCCGAAGCTCTATATATTACACCCAAGGATAATTCTCTGGTTCCTGACCAGTCTGCGTTCTTTAGCAAAATGGATACCGCCTATCCAGGTCGCTTCTAACCCCAACCGTGACAAGTTATTTAGATTTATATAAAAAGCCATTTTAGGCAGTTGCATGCCACACATTGTATGCTTGAGCTAATGCCGCTACTGTGCCAAAACAGCCCACGGCTACCTCTGGGAACGTCGAGCCTCGAATCGACCAGTGCATGGTAAGCGGGAAGTAGCAGGTGTTGATGAGCAATTGGATCCACCAGCTCTTGGTATCCGCATCCACTGCATCCAGCTCCTGCTGCATCTGCGCCGCATCCACCTTGCCCTTTGTATGGATCTTTTGTCTGCGCGATTTGATCACTCGATATTCTTCGCCCAAATGCACAAACTGTAGTGCTATCCAGATAGCCCAGAACCGACACGACCAGTATCCTGCGTCATCCACCAGCTTTTCGGAAAGCGGAATGATCCGGTGTGCGCCCAGCCAGTAGATGTGCTCAAGCGGGTAGTAGCATACCATAGATAGGTTCATTATGCGGTCGAGCCATTGCAGAGTGCGTGTGGGCGCCTGGGTTTGCTCGCAATAGCGGATAAATTGCGTCATTGGCGCCAGACCTACCAGCCGAATCATAATCCTATAGTCAGCAACCAGACCCGACAACATCCGCACACGCTCCGAAGCCGACCTTAGCCCCCGCTTGGCACAAATCCAAACAACAATCTTGGTAAAGTACTGTGTCGTCTACAGTTGCTCCTTATTTAGTGATCTTCCCATTAATCTTGGCATGTGAAAAGATAAACTTACCATCCAGAATTTATCATGGCCACTTCCTGATGATAAAAACCGCACAATGTGGTCGAGAGTTGGTGCTGGTCCCTTGAACATACGGTGAAGTGCTAGAGCAAGAATATGGTTGCCACGCAGTTTCTTCAATGGCTCTTGAGGTTTGTCATTCTTTTCGGACATGGGCGGGCTGCTGGTGTCGACCAAGACTCCAGACTCCTCGAGTGGTTCTTTGTTATCGTTATTGCTCATTACTAAAGGCCCTTGCTATTTTTTTTAGTGAAATGCAAAAGAATAAATAAAGAAAAAGAGGGATGAATGCATTTTATATGCCCGTTCACAGCAGTTTTGATGCCATGTGCACAGACCCGGGTATTTCCACAGAAAAAGGGAGAGACGGGAAAAACGCAAGTCCTTGATATCGCGGAGAAAATTGCTCCTTATCTCCTTGCTATCTCGAAAGGCGGGAGCGGCACATTCTTTATAGCCATTCTGGCGGATCAACTGGGATTCTGACCAAATCAGTGTCAAAAAGCTCGATAAATTGCTCATTGAGGATACGAACTTTGGGACCAGCAAACCGGCGATACTCTTCAAAGATAGAAGCCAGATTCCATCTCTGAAGCTTACGCAAGCACCCGACCACCGTGCCCGTACGATGGCGCCCGATATTGCACATTATAGCCATCGGGTGGTTCCGTTTATCTAGAATCAGGTCAAATGCCTCCAGAATCATGTCCTCCGTTATCGGGTCCGATGCATTGCCGCCTTCCAGGACTCCCAGGTGGTGCAGCTGAATGTCTTGGTCGTCCACAAAGTTCATTACGTTCTGGTTGGGCTCCTCGGGTGCCAGCCACACGATGCATCTTAGCCCGAGCTTCTCCATAAACGGAAAGTTCAGCTCGTTTGGCTGTCCACACCGATACAGGTCGTTTTCTACATAGCCAAAGTTCTACTTCTCCGACCAATTAGCAGCATTTCTACGGTATTGGGTCTATATGCAACCTACCACTGGCGGAATATAGTGCTGATATGCTGTTCGTCTCATTTGGCCGTGTCTACACCCAATTTGAGTTTCTATTCATATTGGCGTTTTCCCATAGCGCAAAAATAACGGGTGCATGTCACCTGACCGCTTATAAAAGACAGCAGACGCATCCCATAGCTCTGTTGATTCCGTTGCCGCACATATTGTAAAATTAACCAAGGAGCTGGGGGCTGCTTGTTCTAGCTAGAATTTTCCTCAATGAGCCTTCAAGAGTGGGTGTCCGACAGTCTTATAGATTTAATTGGAGAGAGCAGCAGCGAGGTTGTCGACTATATAATACATCTGGCAGCTACATGTTCCAGCGAGCAAAAACTGATCCAGCAGCTACAGGCAGCTGAGCTTCCTCACAGCAGCGAAACGGCTAAATTTGCAAGCCAACTCTATACACGGGTGGCTAAATTCCCATCTAACGAGACAACATCAAAGACGAAGCCGACCATTCGCAGCCGTCAATCAGCAGTATATTCTACAGATGACGGATCAAAAGACATCACACTTGATAAGATAGCACACCGTCCACACCCAACCGATATCAGCAATCCGAACAAACCTGATACAATACAGCTGCGTGGCAAAAGTACTCGCAAGCGAACTACCACGCAAGATGACTGGGAAAACGAGGAAGAAGAAAGAGGTGCGCTCGAGGAGCGGATTAAGCGGGCAAAGGCTGGCGTAGCTCAAGAGTCCAATTTGTCCGACGACAATGACCAAGCGCAGATAGAGAAGGATGCAGCAGAACGCGACGCATTTGCTGAACGATTGAAGCAAAAGGATAAAGAGCGCACCAAGAAGGTGGTGGAGGATCGGTCGACTTTGAACGACCCTGATCACCAGCTGCGTCGCGATCTGGCCAACGATATCGAGGCTCGTCGCGAAGCGCTTCCGGAGATCCGGGACCGGGCACGACAAGAGTATTTGAAGCTGCGGGAAGAACAGCGTCTGGAGATATTGCGACAGGAAATTGCCGATGAGGAGGAGATGTTTAAGGGCGAGCGGCTAACTGAGAAAGAGATCAAAGATCTAGAGTACAAGAAGGATCTCTTGAGACTGGCAGAAGAGCGCAGAAACATTAGCGATGAGACCGAGGGATATGTGATGCCTGAAGACTACATAACGGAGAAGGGCAAGATTGACCGCAAGAAGAAGAAAGATGCGTTGTTTAAGCGGTATGAAGAAGTGGGTGCTAAGCGAGGCGGTCGTGAAGCACCAGTGCTGTCTGAGCAGGAGCAATGGGAGCGCCAGCAGATCAGCAAAGGAAAAGCCGACGTGAAGGCTAAACCTGTCAAAAGCGCTGACAGCAAAGAGTATGACTATGTGCTGGATACCGACAATCTTGACTTTGTGCTTGAAGAAACCATCAATGCAGATGAACAGGGCGATCCGCGGCAAATGGCTATCGATGAGTTTGAACGCAAACGACGTACACTAAAAGAGGTCCGTGAATCCCTACCTGTGTACAAATATCGCGATGAGCTGCTATCGGCAATTGAGCAGTTCCAGGTTATGATCATTGTTGGCGAAACAGGCTCGGGCAAAACCACCCAGATCACGCAGTATCTGCGGGAGGCAGGGTACACCAAGGATGGCAAGCGCATTGGGTGCACACAGCCACGCCGTGTTGCCGCGATGAGCGTGGCTGCTCGTGTTGCTGAAGAAGTAGGCACCAAGCTTGGCCATGACGTGGGCTATGCCATCCGCTTTGAAGACTGTACTTCTGAAAAGACCGAGATCGTGTATATGACCGATGGCTTGCTGTTTCGCGAGTTTATGACCGAGCCTGATCTATCCAGCTACTCGGTGATTATGATAGATGAGAGCCATGAGCGGACGCTGCATACAGACATTTTGTTTGCTCTTGTCAAGGACATTGCTCGGTTCCGGCCAGACTTGAAGCTGCTGATATCCAGCGCCACCATGGATGCGCAAAAGTTCTCGCAGTACTTTGACGATGCTCCTATTTTCAGAATCCCTGGACGTCCATATCCAGTAGAGACTTACTACACCAAGGCGCCGGAAGCAAACTACTTGCAAGCATCAATTGCTACGGTTCTGCAGATACACGCTTCGCAGCCCAAGGGCGATATTTTGGTGTTTCTGACTGGCCAGGACGAGATTGAACAGGCGCAGGATGGGCTGACGCAGGCACTCAAGGCTCTGGGAAGCAGAGTGCCTGAGCTTATAATCTGCCCCATTTACGCCAATCTTCCTTCGGAGCTACAAGCACGGATCTTTGAGCCTACCCCTGAAGGCGCGCGTAAGGTTGTTTTAGCGACCAACATTGCTGAAACTTCAATCACCATCGATGGCGTAGTCTATGTGATTGACCCGGGATTTGTCAAGCAGAACTCGTATAATCCTAGATCGGGAATGGAGTCTTTGCAAGTGGTCCCATGTTCTCGAGCGTCTGCCAACCAGCGCGCTGGCCGAGCTGGGCGAATTGGCCCGGGAAAGTGCTTCCGGATGTTTACTCGACATGCATTCCTTACCGAAATGGAGGAAAACACCCCGCCAGAGATTTTGCGCACCAATCTTTCCAGCGTAGTGCTGATGCTTAAATGCATCGGTATCAACAACCTTATAGAGTTTGACTTTATGGATCCACCGACTCCAGCAGCATTGCAGCACAGCTTGGAGCACCTTTACGCATTAGGTGCTTTGAACGACCGAGGCGATCTGACCAAGCTGGGCCGTCGGATGGCCGAGTTCCCCATGGATCCTATGATGGCGAAGGCGCTGCTGGCATCAGAAAAGTATGGCTGCTCGGAAGAGATGGCGTCGATATGTGCCATGCTTTCGGTATCATCGGCAGTGTTTTACCGGCCAAAAGAGAAAAAAGTACAGGCTGATCGGGCTCATGCCAGCTTTGTGCGTCCGGGTGGCGACCAGATTATGCTGCTGACTATTTGGGAGCAGTGGGTTGAGACCGGATACTCGATGCAATGGTGCTATGAGAACTTTATCCAGTACCGCTCCATGTGCCGAGCACGGGATCTGCGGGACCAGATCATCGGGCTGATGGAACGAGTGGAGATCATCCCAGAAGCCAACTCGAACCCAAGCGATACCGATCCTATTCGCAAAGCAATCACCGCTGGGTTCTTCTATAACTGCGCACGGCTGCAAAAGTCTGGCGATAGCTACACCACTATGAAGCGTCGACAGACCGTTCATATCCACCCGAGCAGCTCGTTGCATGACGAGAAGCCCAAATACGTTGTGTACTATGAGCTGATGCTGACGTCCCGCGAATTCATGCGGCAGCTGATTGAGATTGATGATCGGTGGCTTCTGGAAGTGGCTCCTCATTACTACAAGAAATCTGATATTGACGAATCTAAGCGAAAGATGCCCAAGGTCAAGACCAAGTAATTTTTTTTCTCTTGCTTATCGGCTTCTTTTAAAGAAATTTAGCAATGCTGCTCAATGCACAAGATTTGAGGTTCTTGCAGTACAGCAGCAGGGCTGTGCTGAGGACCAGGGCCCCTTTTCAAAGCACGCGGACCATGGGCTTTTCCAGCAGGGGATATGGCACGCTGCTTAAACGACGACTTGAGCTCTGGGACAAGGAACAGAAGCGGCAGCAGCAACTAATGGAAGAAACCCAAACAGAGCCAGTTGAAATGACTATATCTATGCTAGGACAAATCCGTACTGCGGTGGCTAACCAAAGCCGGCCTCTGGAACTGGCCCGCAAGTACAACCAAAGATATGCGAAAAAGTACGCCGTGGCCATAGTCAACGACAACACCCTGTGGGATATGCAGCGACCTTTGCCGCCAGACACCAAAAAGCTAAACTTTCTACGATACGACAAGGCCACCGATCCAGTAGCCAACTCCGTGTACTGGCACTCGGCAGCACACGTAATGGGTGCTATACTAGAGAAAATCTATGGCGACAATGTGTTGCTTTGTGATGGACCGGCACTAGCCGAGGGCGGGTTCTTTTATGAGTTTCTGCTACTTGATCCCAAGCACACTGCTACAATAGACCGGTTAGATCGCACAACTCCATATACAGAACGGATCAACCAGCTGTGTGGTGCCAGTGTGCCACAAGAGCAAATTTGCTACTTGAAAACCAGGGATTTGAAAGCGATAGAGGCAAAGGCAAGAAAGTTTGCTCAAGGAAAACACGTGTTTAAGCGCATGGATGTGACGTTTGATTTTGCCTGGGAACTGTTCCTTGACAATCCGTTTAAGCTGCACTTTATTGACCGTATACGCAAGGGCCAGATTAGATCCGAGGATGGCAGTGCAGATACCGTTAGCCTGTACCGGTGCGGAGATATGATTGATCTGTGCCGAGGCCCGCATATGGTCCATACGTCCAATTTCCCGACATTCCTAATTGACCGGGTATCTTCAGCACACTGGGTCGGGCATCTAGATAGCAGCAACGCTACGAGCGCCGATTCTGAGCAGAAATCGCCAGTACTAAACCGGGTGTATGGAATAGCCTTCCCTAAAACCGAGATGCTTGAGCAGCATAAGAAGCTGAAGGCAGACGCAGCTCGAAGAGATCACCGGAATATCGGCAAAGAGCAAAGGCTGTTTATGATGCATCCGTGGGCTCCTGGCTCTGGCTTTATTCTGCCGCATGGCTTGCGCATGGTAAACACTATAATGGCAGCCATCCGCCGCAAATACGCAAAGTACGGCTTTGATGAGGTCAGCACGCCGCTGATGTTTAACCGTCAGCTGTGGGAGACTAGCGGGCATTGGGAGAACTACCGCGACGACATGTTTACCATATCCGCCGACATGCTTGCAGAATCCAAGGGCTGCTGTGACCACCATAGATCAGAAGACAGTGCTGAGAACAGTGATGCGGCGGTATTTGGACTCAAGCCAATGAACTGTCCTGGGCATTGCTTGATATTTGCCAGCGACCAGCGCTCCTATAAAGACCTGCCCATACGCTATGCCGACTTCAGCCCCCTGCATCGCAACGAAATAGCCGGTGCTCTTTCTGGCCTGACCCGAGTCCGCAAGTTCCATCAGGACGATGGACATATATTTTGTACCCGTGAGCAGGTCGCCAAAGAGATCAAGAGCTGCTTAAAGCTGATTGATGAAATCTATGCGGTATTTGGATTTCCTGCTTATGAGCTGGCGCTATCTACTAGACCGAAAAAGTTCATTGGCGACATTAGCGAGTGGGATGAGGCTGAATCGGCGCTAAAAGAAGCTCTGAGCGAGACTGGCAGACCGTGGACACTCAATGAGGGAGATGGGGCATTCTACGGGCCCAAGATCGATGTTCGAGTTCACGATGCGCTTAGACGCCAGCACCAGACTGCCACCATTCAGCTAGATTTTCAGCTTCCTCAGCGGTTCGACCTCAAGTATGCTGGCCCTGATGGCAAGTGGCACCAGCCAGTAATGATCCACCGTGCTGTTCTGGGAAGCATGGAGCGTATGCTGGCCATTTTGATTGAGCATTGGGGCGGCAAGTGGCCATTCTGGATCAATCCTCGTCAAGCCATCGTTATCCCCACAACCACAGCAGCCAGCGCCAAGCATATTGTGGATTATGCCAAAAATGTCCGCCAAGTGCTGGCAAGCGACAAGCACCCTGAGTCCGTAGACAGCCATCGGTTCTTTGTCGATATTGACCTTGCCGGGAACACGCTGAGCCATTCCGTCCGAGACGCTCAGCTTGCTCAGTACAGCTATATACTGGTTGTGGGTGAAAATGAGCTCAAGGACAAAACAATCGACGTGCGCAAACGCAATGGCACCCGGGTTGGGCCCAAATCTATCGAGGAAGTCAAAGCCATGTTCCAAACTCTAGTTGAAAATTACCAGTAAAACATTTACATGCGGTTAAGAAGATAGTCTATCAACACTGCTACTACGCTGACGCTAAGACTGTTGCCCAGCAGTCGGTACCTCTGCTTTCTGCTTGTGTTTTCTGGAAACGTAAATGTGGCCGGAAACCCCATCAGGTTGGCTACCTCGCGAGGAGTGAAATAGCGGGTGTTTTCGGTGGTCATTGGATCTTGGCCCACCACGCCCTTGGTTTGCAGCACCGATCCTGTGCCTTCCGCATAATGGGTGTATCCTTTGGTAAAGCAGCATGTTCTGCGGTCCTCAGGCGTGACCACATCATGAACATACCCATGCTTATCCAGAACCTTCTGGCTAAGCTGATAAGCAACTGCATCCTCGCCAGACAAAGCCTCCATAAACTCCTTTACCGGGCGCACTTTATCGTGGTTCCATGCTGTCTTTTCAAAGTCAACCAGGCCCTGGCTGTCAGCTGCCGGCGGGATCAGCCCAGCGCCAGGCACCTGGTAGTGGAATTGTGGCAAAAACTCTTCCAAGCACTCGCGCGGAGAAGCATCGCGTTTTGCCAGCAAATAGTACCGAGTACGCGAATTGGGATACCCCAGCTGCAGGGGGTTCAGCAAATACTCTTCAAACCGATAGCCGACTTTGACCAGCTGGCGCAACAGAATGCCCCGAGTGTCTGACTTCTCGAATCCAGCCACGTTCTCCATCAGCAAATACATCGGCTTGTTCTGCAGCTTGCCTAGCAAATCGATTATAAACAGGAAGCTTTTGGCCCGCATATCGTCGGAGCCCCGTTGTAGCCCCTGGCGGGTGTAGGGCTGGCATGGCGGAGACATCGTCCATAGATCGGCCTTCAGTGCCTCGAACAGGGTCATGGGCAGGGAGTCGATACTGCGCTGCACCACCGGAACATCGCCAAAGTTGTGCGAGTACACGTCGTTGGCAACATTGTTGATATCGAACGCCCGAACCACCTGTGCCTCCACCTTGGCCTGCTTCAGCGCAAAGTGCATGCCGCCAATGCCGCTATAAAATTCAGCAACTCTTAAAATCATAAAACTTTTTCTATTAGGAAAGCGCAGGTGCCTTTTTGAGACAATAAAGTTTGTTTTGCTGCCACTCAGTCATTGAACTTTTCGATTGCTGGCATAGCTTAAGCATACGCGACTCTGTCTTGTCGAGCGACTGTACAAAGTCCAGAGTCTCGATATTGCCGCCTTGCTGCGATATCTGGGCAATCTTTTGTAGCCGCTGCATATACATGTTCTGCAGCACTTGGGGCACTTCGGGGACCAGATCCCCCAGGTGCAAGCCGAACTGATAATAGTGCTGTGAAATTGCTCGCAGCTGCACGCTCACTGGTGACGCTGCGTACATGCGGTTGGCCTGTTTGGAGAACATTGGCGATACCTCCATGTTTACGTAGTCCTCTTCGTTGAGACGGTCGGCCATCCAGAAGGGAAGCGCCCAGCGCGAGTTCCGATGCACTTTGCTAGAGCCGCCGCTGCCTGCAGATCCCAGCCCATCCAAGTCCACTTGAAGGACACACGGCACGCGTTCCTGAACGGCTAGAATGTCATCGATGTCATAGTAGCTGGGCTTGGACATTTACAAATGCGGGCTATGCAAAATAATAAACAGAAAGAGAAAAAAGATCCGAGATTAAAGATACAACTGCTTTGATACATAAAACCATTGCAAAGGAACTGACCCTTGCCAGCATAAAGGTTTTAAATAGACAAGGAGAATGCCTAGTTGTATTAAATATAAACTCTCGAAGGCGTCTACTTTGCCAGGAGCATTTAAACCTTCTCCTCGACCAGGCCATCCTTGAAGAAGGTAAAGAAGGGAGTAACACCATCCTCACGGTAGTTGAGCAGAGCAACCATGCCGTCGGGGTCCATGCTTTCGCTGGTGTAGAACTCGTAGTCCTTGAAGTTCTTCACGATGTTCTTGACGAACTCGGCAGCCTCCTTCTCGAATCCGGGGACGCGCTCGGGGTTCTTCTCCTGGAGCTTGGCCTTAACAGCCTTCATGTAGCCCTTGATGTAGGTCATATACGACTTCTTATCGAAGCTGGTAGGCTGCAGGCGGAAGGAGTACACAATGTTGTTCACCTGCTCGGCTCCATCCTCCAATTCCTCTGCGGCTTCCTCGGCTGAGGCGTTAGCGCCAGTGTCGACTTCAACAGCACCAACGGTAATCATCTTGGCATCGGCCTCGTAAGCGATGTTGCCAATCTGCTTCAGATCGTAAGCGTCAGAGATAAACTCGTCACCTAAACAGAAAAATTAGCCCGCTTGCTAAGATTCTCGCGCCCGCTTCACCAAACACAACATGTCAATATTTACCAGTAATGATATCCTTGTAAATAATCATTTTGTCAAAGTCGAATGTGCTACAGAGTGAAATGAAAAACTGTGGTAAGACAAGATGTAATTTGCAACTGTTTATATTTTAAATAGGAAAAATTTTTACATTAGATCACGCTTGATCGGATAATCATAGACCGGGAAATATTGAAGGGCTGCTTCGGCGTGCATGGTGTTCAGAAACTGTTTGCTGTCTGACTAGCTCGTTAAGCCGGGCCATGACCATCTCCAGCCGTTGGCGGCGCTCCACCAGCTTGAGCTGCTGGCCAATGCGTGGGTTCTGGCTGGCAAAGTCGCGCGTCTGCTGCAGAGTCTTTCCGTAGTACAGCTTGGAATCCAGCTCACGCGGGAACTGGAAGAAAAAGTCCTGAAGCAGCTCATAGTTTATGAACAGCACGGCGTTGTAAGCCAGCTTTTCAGCAACCACGTCCAGAAAAGTCTCTGGACAAAACCGCTTATTCTCGGGCGATGCACATGTGCTGCTTGCCAGCGCTTTCCGCCGCATATGCAAGATGGCCAGACGGTCTCGAATCATCAGCATTTGCTGTGCGCTGCGGAGTAACCGTGGGCTGTATTGTGCAAAGCTCAATTCGTCAATGTCGCCCGAACTGCTCTCAGATCTGCTGCTGATAGCATTGGCAGATCCAGAATTCGGCTCTTGCCTTTCTGGCTGCTCAGCTGCTGCCTGGTCTGCGTTCCGCTGGGCAATATCGGCCTGAACAGCCAGCGGGTCAAGTCCTCGTCTCTCAGCACTTTTCACAAGCTGAATTGCCTGCTGCAGCTGACGTTTGGGCACATTGGCCCGGATCTTCAGCAGAGCTTGGCGACACAGCTGGATCTCATTGTCGATCAGCGCCGACGAACGCTTACGTGCTTTGGCCCACTCGTGAGGCTCAATCTCCACCTCATATTTGAATGGCTTGATGGTGTTTTCTACCTGATCGACAGTGGAATGATACTTGTTGCGCAAAATCGCATGGCTGAACTTCAACACTGCCGCACGGGTGTCAGGATGGTGAACAAAGGGCTCGGTATCCACCATAGTCACCACATTGTTCATTAACAAGTCGACAACCATTTGCGTTGTCCAGCGGCCAACACCGCTCTTGGTAAGCTGAGCAGACGCGCGATCCAGCTGGTGGCCCCAGTACACGTCGTCACTCTCATTCCACTCGGCAACCTCTGAAGGCCTGCTTCCATCTCGATCTCTGCCGTTGGCGTTTTTACCGGCATCAGAATGCTTGCCAAACCGAGGTCCCTTGTGCTCCTTGGCAGTATTTGAACCAAGCAGTTCAGTTATTACGCTGGCTGCTGTAGCTGCAGTCTGTGATACTTTGGCACTGACATCTGCCCACCACCCTGCTGCTCGAGACCGAGTGACATGGTTGTTCAGATTCTGAATGGCAGGATCGCTCCAATATAGCTCGGCACACACATTCATCACTTGCGTCTCTAGCCAGCGCTGGACCTCTGCTCTTAGCTGTGGCTTGCCAAACTGCTGCTGGAACGCTTTGAACCGCTGCTTTAGGATATCCAAACTCTCTGCCATATACGATTCGGGGCTGACTCGCTCATCGTTGTAATGCACTTTAATCTGGTACCGGGTTTCTTCTAGCTCGTTGCGCACTGCATCAACCAAAGTCGACAGGTTCTGTCTCATGCTCTCTTCAAGCACCCTAACCAGCTTTCGACGCAGTGTGCCCACGCCAACCTGTACTCCAGGCTGCTGAAACTCCGCATGCTTTTTGAAATACTGTGCTTCAGATAGCATAACTGCGTGCGATGCGATACCTGCCTTTTCGCGAACAGGCTTGCATACCACTCCTATATAGCCCAAATGAAGCGGATAGTCGTTTTGCGTTAGCATATGAATCGCAGCATCAGGCTCGGCAGTGTCCACTTTGGTAATAACGCCAATGGTGCGCATGCCCAGTGGGTCGTTGCGACGGCTGGCTTTCAGTGCCTCGGAGTTGGCCAAATCGACATCGGCAGCACACACTGCCAAAATAATATTGGGCTGCTTCAGATAAGTCTCGCACAAGTCACGGATCTTTTGCTTGAGAATTGGCGGCTGTTTGCGATTAACCACCTGGATATAGCCTGGCAAATCGACCAGGCGCAGATCAGGAACATGAGGCGAATAAATCCGCAGCTCAATAGGTTTGTCCGAGACACACTCGGTATCTGGTACGGACATGTTCAAGTCATAAAGCGTGCGCTGAATACGTGTAAAGTCTCGAATCCGATCCAGCCCCAGCTGTGGGAATTCGCCATACTCCTCGCCTGAATCGGGTGTGTTGATAAGCGTAAGCTCAATCGGTCGCCTGGTAACCATATTGGTGCCCTTGGGCAGAAACTCTTGTCCCACGATTGCCTCCAGTACTGAGCTCTTGCCTGAGCTCTGTGAGCCGATAACTACAATGCTGGGAAGCTGCAGACTGCTTGCTGTGCTTCCGCCATCCTCGTTGACCGTCTTCAGTACGGTCTGGATTTCTAGCAGCTTTTTGGTCAACTCCATCAGCGCGTTCTCATCGCTGCCACCTGAATCGCGGGGTCTAGCTGATTGTGCTCTAAAGTTGTCGTCGTCGTCAAGAGAACCGGTATCAGGGCTGGTGTAAAAATCGCCCTTTGGCGGCGGTATCCCACTGCCACCCGACTGCGGATCGCCGCTGGCGTTGCTGTTGTATGAATCCATGCTGCTGCCCCAGCCGCCATGAGTGCCTTGTGCCTTATCTATTGCTTCTTTATCGTCGTCGTGTGTATCTGAAGTGGCACTGCGCAGCCAGCCGGAGTCACGAACTCCTTCCAGCCATCCGCGCATCTTCTCTAGGCTTCCAGTCACCCAGCCAGGTGCGCTCATCTGGCTGAGCTTATACTCAATATATGCCAACGACGCAATAGCCGAAGTCAACAGCATTACAGGCAAACGCAGACCGAGTTTTAATACATGCATTATGCTGCCTAGCATGCTCATAACTACTTTACCGCTTGCAAGCTTCTTTAGTGGCCCACTAGGAATATAATAGCGCATAGCTGCCGCTGCGAGAAAGCGCCGGCTTGAAGAGCCCGAAAGCGATGGTCGTGCCATGCCTGTAGCCGCCAAATGCAAGTTAGCTTGCCACCGACTGAGCGACCTATACCCGGCTCGTACAATAAACGGCTTTGGCATTGTCCTCTGCAGCTTTTGTAACGGAGAACTTTGCAAGTGAGCTGCTTTAAGAGCGCTGATTGCATTTGAAGACACGGTGCGATTGCCGATTAAGCGTGAAGTGTGTACAGAGCGCATCGCCCAGCCCAAAAGCACCGAGCGGTTAGCAAGCGCACTAGAGCCATGCGACAGGCGTTGCAGACAACCGAGTCCTGTTGCCTGCATTGTAGTTTAGAGTAGTAGTGGAAAAATTGAAAATAAAAGTGATAAAGTAGCGACAGACAATTTATATCTCGACCCTTAAAGTGTTATGCTAATCA